>CAUYLG010005282.1:0-23528 GCA_963573385.1 Cacajao melanocephalus | reverse complement strand
ACATGTTCTTTTAGCTCACAGAAGTTTCTTATTACCCACCTTCTGAAGCCTGATTCTGTCATTTCATCACACTCATTCTCCATCCAGCCTTGTTCCCTTGCTGGTGAGGAGTTGTGATCCCTTGGAGGAGGAGAGGTGTTCTGGTTTCGGGTGTTTTCATCCTTTTTGCACTGGTTTCTTCCCATTTTTGTGGATTTATCCACCTGTCGTCTTTGTAATTGCCGACTTTCAGATTGGGTCTGAGTGGACGTCCGGCTTGTTGGTGATGAAGTTTTTTCTGTTTCTTAGTTTTCCTTCGGCGGAAGCCCTTTCCCCACAGAGCTAGGCCTTCCCGGGTTCAGCTGTGCTTACTGTGAAACTCTCAGTCCTCAGCGCTTCCAATTGCTGTTCTCCTTGTGGGGATGTGACCAGCTGAGCCCGACTCAAAGGGCACCCAGTCCCACATACTCTGCACTGAGAAGTGCCGCACAGGGGCGCTGGCAAAACAGTCGCGCCGGCCAAAAGAGTCGCGTGGTGACCCGTGTGGCTCCTCTGCTGGGTAGCGCCCAGTTTGTGGGCAACAGACATTCATCTGAAATTGCGGCGTCCACTCACTTTCTGCGCTTTCACTGGGAGCTACATTCCTGAGCTGTTGTTAATCTGCCATCTTGGATCTCTCTCCGCATTTTTGATAAATTGTGTTACCGTAGTCCTCTCTTACCGTCTGGGGACATGTCCCAGCCCCCCAGTGGATGTCTGAAATTGCGGTTAGTATTGAACCCTATATATGCTGTGTTTTTTTCCTCTACATACATACCTATGATAAAGTTTAATTTATAAATTAGGCACAGTAAGAGATTAACAACAATAATAAAATAGATCAATTGTAACAATATGCTGCAATAAAAGTTATGTGACTATGGTCTTTTTCTACGTGTCTCAAAATGTTATATTGTAGATCCTAGCTACCTGAGCTAAGATCTGAGATCTAAGATCTTGATTTTTTTCCACATAAATTACATCATAAGAATTTTCCTGGGTCATTAAAAGAGTCTTTGAAAATACAATTTTATTTGAATTATTTGTATATATTTTTTGCAACAGGGTCTCACTTTGTCACCCAGGCTGGAGTGCAGTGGTGCAATCATGGCTCACTGCAACCTTGATCTCCCAGGCTCAAGGGATCCTCCAGCTTCAGCCCCGCAAGTAGCTGGGACCACAGGTGTGCACCACCACACCTGGCTAATTTTTGTGTTTTCTGTAGAGATGGGGGTTTCTCCGTGTTGCCCATGCTGGTCTTGAACTCCTGAGCTCAAGTGATCTGCCCACCTCGACCTCCCAAAGTGCTGGAGTGTAGGTGTGAGCCGCAGTGCCTGGCCTGATAATACAGTTTTAAATGGCTACATAGTATCTCATTGTCTGGCACAGTATACGCTTTTTTCTTTCCTGATTAAGTCAAGGACTTCCGCCTTCTCAATTAAGGGAAGCACGTCATGGCTTGTCTTTGGCATATCCAAATTGCCAGCATGGTTACTTTTGTGCTTAGGAGCCATTACGAGGTAAAATAAGGGCTACTTGAACCTCAACAGAAGGCCCCTAAGGGACACACAGGTGGGCAGCAACCGAAGGATATGCTGAAGAGAGGAATGATTCGTGTCCCAGCTGGGACTGCAGGGGCTGGCCTGTCGGTGTAGGAGTCTGGAGGCCGGTGTGGCCAGAATGGAAGCTTGACATCTATTCTGATAAATCTTTAACGGCAGGGAACCCCACTAAGACAGCCTGGTCTAGGCCAGAAGGCAGGAGAATGGCAGAGGGCAGCTTCCACAGCTCCAGCACCTGCTCAGGTGTTGATGCCCCAGAGCTGGGTCCCACTGTGCTGGGTGCTGAGAGTCCAGGGCTGACTAGGTCATGACTCTGCTTCTAAGTTTATTTTATAAAGCAGGCACAGTAAGAGATGAACAACAACAATAATAAAATAGATCAATTATAACAGTATGCTGCAATGAACGTTATGTGAGTATAGGCTTTTTCTCTATGTCTCAAAATAGTGTGGATCCTAGCTTCTGAGTTTAATTTGTAAATTAGGCACACAATCCCATGGGGTCGACAGATGACACTGTTAACAAGCATATGGCATGACAGACAGGAGAGGCTTCCTGGAGGAGGTGACGTTTGAGTGGGGCATTGAGGGACGAACAGGTGAACTGGATTTCAACAGTCAGAGAAGGTGGGAAATGCACTTCAGATATTAATACCTGTTTGCTGAGGAGAGCGTAAGTGGCCCATGGCTATTAGGGTGTGGACCCATGGCCTTGATTTGGGATTATCACTGGGAAGTAGAGAAAGCAGAGAGCGAGAAGAGGGTTCAGAAGAGGACCCTGGGCCACATGGCCATGTGGAAGGTGGGGTGAGAAGTGGGACTGGAAGGTGCTGGAAGGGGACTGAGGGGGAACATTGAGGCATGAGGAACACCTGCGGAGTGGGCTGTCACAAGATTTAAGAATGAGCAATGGGGAAAATATCACATGTTGGCAGGAGGCCAAGAGAGACAGGCTCCAAGAAAGACCCAGGGCCGGCAAGAATTTGGTCCTGGGAGACCCTGGCAGGGGCCGGGTTGATCACGTGGGTAGGATAGAGGTCAGGGACATTTGGTTCCTGTGGCTGTTGTGGTGACAAACCACTACAAACTGAAGGGCTTAAACAACACACGTGTATTCTCACAATTCTGGAGGCCAAAAGCCCCAGATCAGCCTTGCTGGGCTGGTGTCAAGGTGTCGGCAGGGCTGGGTCCCTCTGGGCCCCAGGGGAGAAGCCGTTTTCTTGCCTTTTCTGGCTTCTAGTGGCGCCTCAATTTCTCGGCTCAATTTCTCGGCTCCTTCCTCTATCATCTCCCGAGAGCATCACTCCAATCTGCTCCTTCATCAGCTCACCCTCTTCTCTGACTCCTGCATCCCTTTCAGAGGACTCTTGTGATTCTATGAGGTCCACCCAGATCACCCAGGAAAATGTCCCCATCTCCAGGGCCTTAATCTAACCACAGGTGGAAGCCCTCTACGAGGAGGCATGGACAGATTCTGGGCCTTAAGACATGAACATCTGTGGGGCCATCATTCAGACTTCCACAGGTGACAAGGGCCCCATGGTGGGAGGGGGAAGAGGAGGAAACACGAGAGTGAGGACTCACCAGGAGACTTGCATGAGAAAGGAGAGAGGGACTGGATGGGCTCAGCCAGCGGAAGACCGATCTGCCTGGAGGGAACCGGCTTTTAGGAGTTTTCTCCTGCGGCTGTTGTGTCTCCTTCCCTCCTTTCTCCCAAAAATCCAATTAGAAAACTGGAAACATCTGTTGTGTTGACTCCTCAGGTCTTGCTTCCCCTCACCCCGGACACCCACTTGCCCAAGGGTCTTCCAAGCTGGCTGAGTCGGTACCTACATTTTTTAACCACAAGGAAAAGAAGCCCAGAGCTACCAAGAATAATATTTTATTGACTTGGAACGAGTTTTGGAATCTGTATTTTTAACAAGCTGCCCAGGTGATTTTGATGATCAGACAGTTAGAGGTGTTTGTTTTTTTTTTTCCTTTTCCTTTCTCTTCCCTCCAGTAAACTGTTTTTCAACTTTGTTTTTCAGTGGAAACCATTTCCTCCTTGTCGTGGCACAAGTCCAGAGCTGCGCCCATCTCTCCCACGTCAACAGTCCTGTGTCCTTGGCGGAGGACGGTTCTCTCATTCAGTGCCCTTCCTCTCTTCCTCGGCCAAATCCCTGCTCTGCGCCTCCTTGCAGCTCATAAAAAGCCGAATTACCTGAGGTGGGAAAGCCCCGCCCGCCGCCATTCTCAGGGAGGAGTGGAATCTGCAGAGGACATGCTTGCCCCAGTGCACAGCTTCCCTTCCCCCTCCACCCGCATTTTCCCAGTCAGCTCTGTTCCAGTGTTCCAGGCCCGGGGCTGTCCCTGGGCCGAGGTGGAATCCAGCCCTGACCACCTCCCAAAGCCAACAGCCCTGGGTGAGCGTGCGGAGAAGCAAGAGCTGTTCCTGATGCACAGCAGGCACCTCTCAGTCAGGGGGATGAACTGATTTGAGACAAAAGGCAGTTGTTGGCTGAGGAAGGCAGCATCTGCGGGAGCCCTGTGCTGAGTGGAGGTGGGTGGGTGGATTTCCTTGGCTCGCAGAAGCCTCTTGTCTGGTGGGATCAGCTCCTCTAGCCAGTTGCCACCTGGTCCAGCTTTGGGAGATGTGGAGAATGAATTTCACAGTGATTTCCACTGGGCCATGGCACTGGAACAGCTGCAGGAGGGGACACAGCTGGTGCCACCCCCACTCCATCCATTAGAGCTGCTGTGAAGGAACGCCACCCTCCCCGTGGGGAGTGAGGGGCCCTACTTGCTGTGCTTGGTTCCAGGGACCATAGGAAGAGGGGAACCCCTATTTTCAAGGGCACAAGTTGGCTTTTATTAAAATAGAATTTCATCATCACTTATTCCAGTGGCTCCCAAACTTGGCTAAACATCAGGATCTCCTGGGATGCTTATTAAAAAATAAAGATTACGGCCAGGTGCAGTGGCTCACGCCTGGAATCCCAGCACTTTGGGAGGCCCAGGCGGGCAGATCACTTGAGGTCAGGAGTTCGAGAACAGCCTGCCCAACATGGTGAAACCCTGTCTCTACTAAAAACACAAAAATTTGCCAGGCATGGTGGTGCGCACCTGTAATGTCAGCTACTTGGGAGGCAGAGGCAGGAGAATCACTTGAACCTGGGAGGCGGTGGTTGCAGTGAGCTGAGATAGTGCCACTGCACTCCAGCCTGGGTGACATAGTGAGACTCTCAGAAAAAAAAAAAGATGATTAATAAAAACAAAGAGTTTTAGAACCCATCCCAGACCAAATCAAACAGAATCTCTCTGGGTAGGCTTGGGCTGGAATCAACGTGAATCCCTTTAATCAGATTGCTTTCCGATTCCAGAAGGGTGAGCCCATAGAACAGGAGTGAGAGGATGGGTGAGGGGTGGGATGACGAAAACTTGCACTTGCGCCACTATTCATCGGAGAGTGCCGGGGGCCAGCTGCGGAACTGCAGACTCCTCATACATCATCATGTCAAGTCTTCAAAACAAATCTATGAGGTGTGCCCAATTGTTTCCATTTTGCCGGTGAGAAAATGGGAGCTCAAAGTGGCCACACACACAGCTAATAAGAGGCAGAGCCAGGACTCAGGTCCAGATCTTTCTCTTGACTCCTCTGCCGTGGAAGGGATCATGAGAAAGCCTGGCCCCACCTCCGGAGTCAGGTCAGCACATGACCCAGCTGTCATACTGGCACAAGCTGCCTTCTGGACACTTCTCTGGTGGGCTCTGTCTCAGGGCTTCAGCTACCCCCTGCTCACTCCGCTCACATCACTCACTGTGTAGCTGGGGACACAGAGGTGATTGAGACATGGTCATCATCAAGGGAGGGAGTTCATGGAAAGGGCATGAGCTGCAACCAGAAGAGAGGGCTTCTGGTCCCAGTATCACCACCCAGAGCTCTGAAGGGGGGCCCAGTACCCTTTCAGAGGGACTGGACTTGGTGGTCTCTGGGGGTCCATCCACTCTTAAAAAGCAGAGTCTGATCACTGACTTCCCTGGACCCCACTCCAGCACGTGACCTTGCTGACACCTCTGCCCTGCAAGGCTGATGGGCTGTGGCTTCTTGCCTCTTTGGCTCCTTCCAGCACCCAGGAGTTTCTGGTACATAGTAGGCACTCAGTGGGGGCGACTCTTCATGGATAATCAGCAATTATGTGTTAAGCACCTATTGATAGCCCCAGGCACTGGACTAAAATACTAGGAATTCAGAGGGCCCTACCTCCATAAGTTTATAGCCTCATAGGGGAGAAAGATGGAAAACACCATGAATCAATTATAGCTGTGGTCACTGCAGGAAGAAAAATAATAGGATGGTTTAAGAATGTGGTTGGGAGGAGTTCTAATTTAGATGGAGGCATTAGAAACATGGAACCTGAGACCCGAAGGATGAACAAGAGCCATATGGAAGCAGGAGATGAGGTGGGAGTGGGGACAGCGCTTCGTGCAATGGGAGCGGCAGGTGCAAAGGCCCTGCGGTGGGGAGGACGGATGCCAGGGAACCCACTGAGGGCCAGTGTGGCTGCAGGGAATGAGCAAGCAGGAGGGGATCAGGAGCAGCAGCTGACATTTAAGATAGCCAAGGTCAGACCATCAGGATCTTGCGTTTTTTTTTTTTTCTGTCCCCCAGGTTGGAGTTCAACAGTGCGATTTTGGCTCACTGCAACTTCCACCTCCCGGGTTCAAGCCTCAGTCTCCCAGGTAGCTGGGATTATAGGCACCTGCCACCATGCCCGGCTAATTTTTATATTTTTAATAGAGGCTGGATTTCTCCATGTTGGCCAGGCTGGTCTCGAACTCCTGACCTCAAGTGATCCACCCACCTCAGCCTCCCAAAGTGCTGAGATTACAGGCATGAGCCACCGTGCCCTGCCAGCCATCAGAGTTTTGTAGCAAGAATTTTGACCTTTGTCTTTAGTGCATGGGAAATCCTTGTAATGCTGTTATTGCCTTCCTCTGCAAGGAAAGGTTATTTTGGTAGGCAGTGGATAGAGGCAATGCAGAGGGAGCCACGAAAGGGGGTTCTGGTAAGATCCGGAGCCCTCCTGGGATAATCCAACCAGAGAAAGCAAGGATTCCAGAGAGCTAGGCACACTTGCCCTACCTCCAGCTGCACACCGCTGGTTCCTGCTTTGTCCTGACCTGTGGTCTGGCATACAGGGTAGACCCACTGGTACCTGGTACCTCACTCTGGGGGTGAGGAGGCCACCCACCTAGGTCTGGGCCCTGCAGCAGCTTGGCAGCAACATCTGAATGATAAGAGAAGGCAAACTGACCTGCTCCCAGGGGCAAGAAGCTTCGATTCTTCACTATCATAAAGTCTTCTCTCCTGTCCTTGGGTCCTCCTGTTGCTGGAGAGGTGAGGTGGGGTGGGCGTCCTCTGAGAGGGTGGGCTTAGCAGAGCCCAGCACCATCTCAGCAGACACTGCCCTTCTCCTACTCCCAGTGCCTCCAAGCCAGTGAGTGGCTTTCTCTTGTCTAGAGGATATAATCCGTTCCTCACCTGGACGCAACGAACCTGTCTGTGCGGTTCAGGGAACATCAAGGAGGGAATTTAGTTTGTGCAGACTTCAGGGAAGACTTCCTGGAGGAGGTGATGCCTGAGAGCTATCCAGGAGAGAAGAGTGAAAAAATATTAAGCAGTGGGAAAAGCATGGACCAAACTGTGGCTGCATCTTCCCATAAGTATGTGCAGGTTGACTTAGCATTTTAGTGTTTCTGGGCATAAAGCCCTGTACCATCTGCCCCAGGAAGCCCTCCTGCCATAGAAGCAGCCTCACATGGCTTCCAAAGGGCTCCTGGGCACTTCAGGGACCGGTGCCCCACACACTGCTGGGGAGGCCAAGCCGTGCCGGGGGTGGCTTGAGCTCTGGGGATTAAAGCCAATGTGGATTATTGTCAGGAGTGAGTTTCATAGCCCTGCCTCTCTCATTCAGAGATTTCCACTCCCTACCCAGCATCCTTGAGTAGGGTCTGGGATTCTTCTCCCCACATCACAGGTGGACAGAGGAGGACTCTGCCTTAGGGAAGGTTGTAATTAAGATCCTAAACTAAGTTAGGCTGGAGTTAACTCTTCACAGATAGAGGAAGCTCCTTCGGCCCGAACCGAGAGCTGAGGGCCCCAGGTCAGGGCATCAGACTCCTGGTGCTGCCTGAAGAGTAGAGAGTGCCTCCCTTCTGATGACACCCAGGAGTCAGCACTGAGGAGAAAGGGGAGGGGCTGTGCCCATTTGACCGGACATCCCATGAGGTAAGAAAGAGGCCCAGGGAGACTGCCCCTTGAAGCTGTGAGTGACAAATTGAGGCCCTGAGAGGGACACTTGCTATGGGAGGATGAACAATGGCCCCAAACATGTTCACATTTTTATCCCCAGAGCCTTCAAATATATTACCTTAACATGGCAACAGGGGGCCGGGTGCAGTGGCTCACGCCTATAATCTCAGCATTTTGGGAGGCGGAGGAGGGCGGATCACAAGGTGAAGAGATCGAGACCATCCTGGCCAATATGGTGAAACCCTGTCTCTACTAAAAATACAAAAACTGGCTGGATGTGGTGGCATGTGCCTATAATTCCAGCTACTCGGGAGGCTGAGGCAGGAGAATTGCTTGAACCCAGGAGGTGGCGGCTGCAGTGAGCCAAGATCCAGCCATTGCACTCCAGCCTAGGCAACAAGAGCGAAACTCTGTCTTAAAAACAAAAACAACCCGAAGCAAAACAAAACATGGCACCAGGGACTGAGCGGATGCAATGAAGGGTCTTGAGATGGGGATAACCCAGGTGCTCCCTATCTAATCTCAGTGTCCTTGGAAGAGGGGTGCAGAAGGAATCAGAATCAGAGAAGAAGGGGACAGGGTGAAGGAAGGAGAAATTAGAGTGATGCTCTTCGAAGATGGAGGAAGAGGCCCCAGCTGAGAAACAGAGGTGGCCACTGGACACTGAAAAAGGTGAGAAAGTGGATTCTCCCCTGGAACCTCCAGAAGGAACCAGCCCTGCCCACACCTTGACATTAGCACAGTGAGACTGATTTTGGGCTGCTGGCCTCCAGAATTGTAAGAGAATAAATGTGTGCTGTTTAAGGCCCTTGTTTTTTAGTGATTTGGTACGGCAGCCGCAGGAACCTAGTATACTTTAGACGCAGAATCAGCCAGAAGCCGAACCAGCTCCGGGACCCTGTAAGCCTCACCTCTATGGAATCCTGTCCTATGCAGGATGGGCCTGGGCTAGAGGCGGAGGTGAGGCCCTGAAGAGGCCCATACCCCCAGGCCTCCCGAGCGTGTACGTGAGTGTGCAGGAGTGCATGTGTGAGAAGGGAAGGAACTTATCTTCTTCGTGCATCGGGGATTTTCTAGGCAGACAGTCCTCCAAAGTCATGTCAACATTTTTCTCTCCAGGAAAAAATAACTCAGTCTGTATCAGAAACATCAGAGTTTCACATGCATACCCGTAGACAGACTTGTAGATGCTGGCGAGAAATAAGCTGCACCCTGGCCCCAGGCATCTTTCATTTTCACCAGGCAGGGAGGTAGGCAGGGGCACTGTGGACACTTTGTGCCATCTGGGCTTCCCCAGAGCTCCAGGAGTCCTGTGGCAGGAGTGCCCCTGCCCCCACCCCCACCCCGCAGGGCTTCCCACTTCCACGAAATCTCTGGGAAGATTTGACACATTTCTTAGCAGCCGAGAGCTATTGGAATTTCCAGCCTAATCCCAGATGTGGGGCTGACCGTGACGGGAGTTTGGCCTTGTAAGACATCTGAAGGGCTGGCAGTGCCCTCAAATCCCCCAGTGCTGGCCCGGCTGGGCTAACATGCGTAGTCCTCCTCACTCTGGGTCCTCCTCACATTGGGCTTCCCATGGCGAGCTGGAGAGAGCCCATGCATGTGGTTCTCACATGAGTGGAGAGGGCTGCAGGGCCTGAAGCCAGCAAGCTGGAGCCTCACAGTCAGGAAGAGGCAGATGGCCTCTGGGGCCGGGAGTCGGGGGCCCTGGCAGGACAGGAATCTGAAGGGGAAAGGGGATTGAGGGAGAGCCAGAGAGGAGCGCTCTGGGAGAGGGGACATAGGCCTGAGGCCTGGCAGGGGCTGGATGTGGAGCTGGTTGGGAGGGGATGAGGGAGGCTTGGGGGCCCGAGGGCTCGAGGACTTGGTGTGGGCTGGGGTGATAGCTGGTGCCTGGCCATGGGCTGCTGGGTGAGTGGAAGCGGGGACAATGACCCTTTACCCAGAATCACTTAAACCTGGGAGGCAGAGGCTGCAGTGAGCCGAGATTGCACCACTGCACTCCAGCCTGGGCAACAGAGCAAGACTCTGTCTCAAAAAACAAAACAAAACAAAACTAAACTAAAAACAAAACAAAACATAGCAACAGGGACTTAGCGATTGCAATTAAGAATCTTGAGATGGGGATAACCCAGGTGTGGGTGCCCTAGTTGCTGGTGGCAAGAGCTGCTCACTCCGGGGCTAGTATGGTGGGAGGCAGGTAGAGAGCTGCAGTGGAGGACCCCTGCCCATGGCTGGCTCACCCATGGGTGAAGGAAGGCAGTGGCCATGAGGAAGAGCACGGGGAAAGCCCACCAGGGCCAGCAGGCTCCACAGCAGGAACGCAGGTCCCCACTGGGTGAAACCACGGGGGGAAGAGGAATGTCACTCTCTTTTGCCAGCTTGTCTGTGGTTGTCCTCTTTGTTAGAATAATGGTCCCCTGAAGATGTCCACATCCTAATCCCTAGGAACTGTGAATGCCACCTCAAACACAAAGGGACCTCGCAGATGTGATTATGTTAAGGGTTTTGAGATCGGGGAATTATCCTGGATTATCTGGGCAGGCCCAGTGTCATTACAAGGGTCCACATAAGAGGGAGGCAAGAAGGTCAAAGGCAGTAGAAAAGGCACGTGCCAGCAGACAGAAGGAAGACTTGAAGATATCACATGCAGCTGACTTTGTGTTTTTGTTTTTGTTTTGAAACAAAGTCTGGCTCTGTTGCCAAGGCTGGAGTGCAGTGGTGTGATCTTAGCTCACTGCAACCTCTGCCTTCTGGGCTCACGTGATCCTCCCACTTCAGCTTCCTGAGTAGTTGGAACTACAGGCATGCACTACCATGCCCAGCTGATTTTTAAATTTTTTGTAGAGAGGGGGTCTCACTATGTTGCCCAGGCTCAGCTGACTGAAGATAGAGGCAGGGGCCCCAAGCCAAGGAATGCAGGCAGCCTCTAGAAGTGGGAAAGGCAAGGAAATGGATTCTCCCTTAGATCCTCCAGAAGGAAAGAAGCCCTGCCAACACCTCGTTTTTAGCCCAAAGATGCTGATTTTTGCCTTCTGTCCTCCAGAGCTGTATAATAGTTAATTTGTGTTGCTTTAAGCAGCTAAGTTAGTGGCGATTTGTTACAGCAGCAATGGGAAGTAAGCATATCTTCCCACCATGTGGTAGGCTCCAGACTCTGCCCTACTCCCTGCGGCAAGGATTTTCAGCATGACATGGCTGGGGGCTCCCTTCTGCCTACCCCCCAGCACTGGCTGAGCTGCAGTGCAGGGCCTCAGGCCAGGAGCAGAGCTAGGCCTTTCCCCTGTGCTTTCCCTCATGGCACTGGCTTTTTTCATCCATGGGTGAGCCAGCCACGAGCATGTGGTTCCTCCGCTCCAGCTCTCTACCTGCCCCCAACCATGCTCCAGCTCCACTCGCCCCTGCAACAATGGGAAGCATGTTTACCAGCTACACAAAGAGAGACATAGAGCTCTGGAAGGCCTTGCTTCCTGGGAACTGGGTGTCAGCAACACCTGCTGTAAATGAGGTTTTAACAAACAAATTCAGGGGCTGTCCTGAGGGAGGGGCAGGAGGTGGCCTGGTTGGGTTGGTGTATGTGGACATGGGACAGTCCAGAGGACCCCACATCCTTGCCTCCTAGAATGTTGAGATGTCAAAGCACCCCCTTCCCCAGGTCACTTATTTTTCTCCTCTCTCCTTACAAGCCCAAGCATAGACACCTAAGTGCAGATCAAGCAGGACTCACGTGCACACAGATATACACAGGGCCATAGGCAGTGCCAACATGTGCAAAGAGGACATGGGCAAACACACATGCACAGACACCACCCAGCACACTTACAAACATGCCTGCACCCACAGACACCTCCACACCCACAAACACAGATACGCCCACTTCCCACACTTACATACCCCACACGGATGCACACAAATATAGATGCACCTATGTGGGAGTCAAGACCACCCATGCATGTGGACCCCTGGACACCTGTGAGTGGGCAGGAGGCCCAGGGCATCCTTCCATTCCCTCCCCCCACCCCAAGCCCTCTGCTCCCTGCTCTGGAGACCTCTGCTGGTGAGGCCAGGAACAGACGACCAGCACCTCCTTGGCCCTGGAGCTGAGCCTCTCTGGACTAGGGTTTGGAAGGAGGGGAGATGGGCAAAGAGGGACCAGCCAGGGCCAGCTCCCAGGCTTTCAGTACTGCTGCCTCTACTTGGCCCACAGGACTTTCTTCACTCTCCAATCCAGCACCAAAGGAGAGATTTCTCCTGCAAAGATCTCTCTTGGGCTTTTTGCTGACCCCAGCCCACCCTGTCCTATCAGTGGACACTTCCAGTGTGTCTGCTGCAGAGAAGGGGGTCTCCCTCTACAGAACAAGGCTCCTTCACTTTCCCACCCTCCGGGAGCCCATGCTGGCTCCTCACACTCCCCGCACCCCACCAGGGCTGTTTTGTGGCACTCCTGTGCAGGCAGTCTTCCTCCCTGCCTCCCACTGGATATCTGACTGGGCTCATAGCTCCCTGTTTGAACCTCCAGCCCCCATGACCCCTCATAGGTTCTACCCTCCTGCTCTCAAGGGCTTTTTCTTTTCATTTTGTCCTGCAGGAATGGGAGGAAGTGAAGATCCTTGGAATAAGGTAGATGAAGCTGAATTCAGATCTTAGCTCCAAGGTGGCATTGGCAGCTCTCAGCAGTACTCAGCTGCTCTTGATCTTGGGCAGCCAAGCTAACTGCCCTCAGCCTCAGTTGCACCAGGCGGAACGGAGCTCATGATCGTGGCCTGGCAGGGAGATGAAATGAGATAACATGCTCAGTGCCCAGCACCCAGCTTCCCAGAGTGCCCTATTTACAAGACACTCCAACACCACTGGAAATAAAAGGAGACCCAGAAAACCATACCTGCAACTCCTCTAAGGGGCAGTTGCATGTTCTGTTTTTGTTGTTTGTTTGTTTGTTTGTTTGAGACAGAGTCTTGCTCTGTCACCCAGGCTGGAGTGCGGTGGTACAATCTTGGCTCACTGCAACCTCCACCTCCCAGATTCAAGCGATTCTCCTGCCTCAGCCTCCCAAATAGCTAAGACAACAGGCGCATGCCACCATGCCCAGCTAATTTTTGTATTTTTAGTAGAGACAGGGTTTTACCACGTTGGCCAGAATGGTCTTGATCTCTTGGCATGATCTGCCCTCCTCAGCCTCCCAAAGTGCTGGGATTACAGGTGTGAGCCACCGCGCCCAGCTTCATGTTCTGTTTTAATAAGTGATTTGCAATAGGGTGGTAGGGGTAACCCCAAAAGAGCAGGCTAGTATAATAGCAGTCTCCAGGGAAGGTAGGGAGGGTCTCTGCAGAGTTTTTGTTTGTCTAATTAGGGTGAGAGCTGAACCACTCAGAGGAGATGGAGTGTTGCTAACAGAGGCCCTCTTCTCTGTCTACTCCTGCATTCCTCCAAGCAGAGATCAGTTTCTGCTCCGTTAAAGAATATGGCTTTGTTCAGAAATCATTCTCCTGCCTGGAGTATCTGTGTGTCTCCACTGGGCCCTTCTTGTCAGGTAGAAGTCTGTTGGGTCTCTCTCCAGTCTTGGCCCTAAAACTCTCTCCAGATCCTCCACTCAACTCGGCCCTCCTCACATCCTCTCCGCCTAGTTTCTGTGCTCACATTCTCACCTAATTCGTTACTCCACACCTCCTTTCCCCAACCTTAGGCCACCGGCACGACCCATTTTGAAAGCCTCAAGACTTCTTCAAGGATCAGGATTTCCATGTTGGGGAAATCAGCTAGTTCTCATATGCAAGCCTGTTTGAAACTGCAACAGGAACAACAAACAGCCACCATCCTGCCCAGAAAGCATCTCATGATCTTTCCTTTAAATATCTACCGTCAGGCTTCCCCGACTTTCCAGTGGGTTAGATTTCAAAATGTTTCTATGAAGTGGTTTGGCATTTCACACAATGAGCCAATAGAAAGTTGAGAACTCAGACTTATGAATGGGGCTCCGTTTTCCAGGTTGGGGCATAATAAATGCCCTAAACTCATCTCAAAGCAGGGCTGCCACTCAGCTACACAGGGAAGACAGAAAACCCCATTGTTACAAGACCCGTAGTAGAAATGGAAAAGTCATAATGTGGATCTAGAAAAGTCTATCTATTTTCTCTTGAAAGCTGGTGCTTGAAGGAAAGCAGGGTTCTTAACAGGAGGATGAGGAGATGGATGGGGGTTCTGAAGGAAACTTCTAAGTGCTTTTCAGGGGCTTTTGCTGTGGAAAGCTTCTATTCTTCATCATGCTAATGATTTCTCTTTCAGTCTGCCTTTTCTTGACTTGGGGGCGGGTCTGCCCTGGCTCTGTCAGCACCTGGGCTGGGTAGACGGAACACACCGAAGGGAAAGGACCTCTTGAGGTAATCGGGGGAGGTCGGAGATGACAGAAGTAGGCTTTGGGATTTGGAATTTGGGTTTTAAAGATGGCCCGAGGAAGAATGAGCAGAACTGAACCCATTATGATTTAAAACAAAAACAAAAAACAGGAGAAAATAGAGATTAAGGAACATGTGTGACCCCCACCTCCCAGAGAAGTTCCAGGGCTGGCCACTAGGTGACACCACAGGCCCAGGACAGCTTGGTTGCTGTCTGCAGTTGGCGGGGGGCTCGAGCAAGTTGGGGAGCCAGCCAGTGGGTCAGATCCGTCTTCATTCTGACTGCCCTGGAGGCAAAGCCAGCCAATGCCTGTCTCCTGCCTTCCCAGGTCACCACTTGGGCTCCCCTGATCATCCTCCCCTTGGTTATCTGCTGATAAGGTGAGGTGGGCCTGGGATGGTGTGCAGAGGAGCAGGGGCTGGGGAGAAGAGGCTGAGTGCGGCGCAGAAGAAGGGGCTCAGGAAGTCTTCACCGACCGATAGCAGAGGGGACAGAAAACAATGAACCTTTATTGAGAGTCCGCCCCCACTCACAGGTTCCGGCCAAGGGAGGCCCAGAGGGGAAATCAAGCGGCCCCACCCACGGGGCTGCCCAGAGATGCAGGTGATTCAGAGTTTAGGTTGGGCTGATAACAGCCCCTGCCAGCTGAGAATGGGGCCTTTGTGCAGTGCCCTCCTCAGCCCCCTCACACCTGGGCCAGCTGCAGCAAGCCTGGAAGGAGGGCTGGCTGGCTGGCAGCAGCAGGGCTGGCTGGGAAAATGCAGAGAAACCCAGCAGCCTCCGCGGTGAAGGGCTGGGTGGGAACTTTGATGTTCCACAGGGCACATGTGCAGGAGAGAGAGATGGCATGTTTGGAGCACACGCACTTTCCTTCCAGATTTTCCACCTCAGCTGTGTCCCCCAGCCATTCACTCAGCTCCCCGCCCCCCCAGGACAAAAAAACCCCACACGTGTAGTACTAAGGGTTGTGAATGGCTCAGACTTGACTTGAAGCAGCTTGGCGGGAGGGGGATACTGGCTATTGGCTCAAACAGGGAAAGGACAAAGCAGGCTCCAGGGAGGCCAGAATGAGGGCTACTCACCTGCTGGACTATCTCATCCTGTCTCTTCTGCCCCCATCTCTCAGAGGTGAGCAGCACCCTTTCTTCTGCAAATGGGCTTTGTGCACCCTCCTTCCCCTGCAGGAAAAATGCCTGTGGTCTGTTCAGGATTACATACTCATAGTCTCATGACCAGAAAGGAAATTGTGCAGTCTGCTACCAGGCTTGCTTAGGAAATGTCCTCAGGGGGCTTTCAGACCATCCTGGGCAATATAGTGAGATCCCACCTCTACAGAAAAAAATTTTTTTAAAGTTATGGTGTGTGTGCCTGTAGTCCCATATGCTCCGGAGACTGAGGTGGGAGGATTTCTTGAGCACAGTAGTTCAAGGTTGCAGTGAGCTGTGATTGTGCTACTGCACTCCAGCCTGGGCGACAGAGCAAGACCTTGTCTCAACTTTTTTTTTGAGACAAAGTCTTGCTCTGTCGCCCAGGCTGGAGTGCAGCGGTGTGATCTCAATCTCAGCTCACTGCAACCTCCAGCTCCCAGGTTCCAGGCTCCCACCTCAGACTCCCGAGTAACCGGGATTATAGGCATGTGCCACCACGCCCAGTTAATTTTTGTATTTACAGTAGAGATGGGGCTTTGCCATATTGGCCAGGCTGGTCTTGAACTCCTGACCTCAGGTGATCCACCCACCTTGGCCTCCCAAAGTGTTGGGATTACAGGTGTGAGCCACTGTGCCTGGCCTTCAACATTTTTTTAAAAAAGGAAAAAAAAAAAAGGCCTGAGGAAGAACCCTGATTGAATCCACTTGAATCAAGTGCCCAGTTCTGGGCGATTGCTGTGGCCAGAGGTCATTTTCCCAGATTGAGTCCCTTGCCTGCTCCTTTAGCCAGGGGGAGTGGGGCATACAGCACACAAATCCAAGAACCTCCTTGCTGTGCACTTGGGGTCTCATGTGACAGAACTGCTAGTTGGCCCCCAAAACAATTTTCCCTTTTCTCTCCTAGACCAAAAGGTATTTACTGGAATAAAAACAACATTTTCCAGGCTCCCTTGCAGCTAAGGGTAGTGATGTGTCTAATAGTTCTGGCCAATGCGACGTGAGCAAAAGCATTGTGTGCGACTTCTAGATGGTGTCCTTAAAAGGAGGGAACCTGCCTCTGAGGCCCTCTCTCCCCCACTTTGTGCAGACTGGAAGCCTATGTGATGGAATGTCATCTTGGATTCTATGGGTGAGAGCAGGACCGGAAGGATGACGCATCAGTGAGTTAGAAGAAGCACAAATGCCTGATACAATTTTGGTCCCAAACTGTTTATGCCTGGACTATTGCACAAGACGAAAGAAACTTCTACTTTGTTTGAGCCACTGTTATGTTGGATCTCTGTTATATCAGCCGAGTCTATATCCTAATTAGTACATCTTGGGACCTTCTCTTGGTACATGTTGCTGTGGGCTGAAACTCTACCTCTTGCGTGAGGACTAAATTTGTTCCCTCCATCCAAATCCAGAAAAATTCTGCCTGTGACCAGCCTCCCCTCTGCTGAGAGTGTGACAAGACACATCACAGGGCCAGATCTGCTCGCTCTAACCTGAGAAATTCATCTCATTTTCCCCCCTCTATCCTGACTCCATGCCAATAGTACATTCAAAGCATTTTGCATGTGGGTTAGAGCAGCCTTTGCTTTGGCCGTCTCATCAGCTGGGGGTCCTGAGTGCTGGAGCCATGAAGAAATGGAAAGGCATCTCGCCCCGCCCTGCTGCACTGAGTATGGGAGTGGTGCTCCTCCCATTAGCCTAAGGGCTAGCACAGCAAATGGCCCATCTCCCCGTGAGACAGGGCACTAGAGGCACAGTTACTGAGAGCTGAGCAATGGAACACTCCGGAGGAACTGCTCTTCTGGTACCTGGGAATGTACCAGTCCTTGGATCCCAGTTCCTCTATGGCCTAAGGTTGTATGGAGGAAAAAGAAAGGGCCAGAGGACCAGGAGTGATGGCTCATGCCTAGAATCCCAGCACTTTGGGAGGCCCAGGCAGGAGGATCCCTTGAGCCCAGGAGTTCAAGACTAGCCTGGGCAACGTAGGGAGACCCCATCTCTATTATTTAAAAAAATTTTTTTTGAATATCTAATAAAAAAGAAAAGGCCAGAGGCAATAAGAACACTAGTGTAGTAGGTCCCGGGCTCCTGGGACGGGGGAGAGGCAGTGGCTGTGACGAGTATAGGCCCAGGTAAGAGACGGGGCACAGAAAGTCATCAAATGGTTCTGTGTCTAACAACGCCCCACCCTCATTCCGAGCTTTCATAATTAAAGAAGCATAATTGAGTGGAGCCTAATTGGGGAAATCCAGAAGGAAACGTTGCCTCGGACCAAAAAAACAGGCCGAGGCTGGGCTGGGCTCTTCCTTTCTTTCTGTGCCGATTGTGTTGAAGAACAATGGCAAGCAGGCCTGTGCTTCTCTTAGAGCCTTCCTTGGCTCCCAAGTGGCGGGCTTCCCCGCTTCTTCTTTCCTTCAAGCCTCCTCCCTTCAGTGGGGGCTCCCTAAGAGCCAAAGTAGTGTCTCCATCCTCAGACTAGAGTCAGAAGATTGCTCAGAGGGCAAGCTGGGCTCGCCCAGGGCCACGGGAGCCCGCAAGCCCCACGGGAGCCAGGAGGAAGACAGTATTCGGTTTCCAGGCTAGACCTCTGTTCCTAGCTCTAACCAAGACCATTCTCCACACTGGCTTCCCCTGACGCCAGCACTGTAGCCAAGGAAGGAGCAATGACTTTTTGATTCTCGGAGGTATATGAAGCCCAAGGGACAAATGGGGCTGGTGACACAGTAGCATGGGGGTGAGACGCTGACAGTTGACCCTTCCACCCTCATGCCCCTGTGAGAAACATGCAGCCGCTTGTAGCTTGTGAGGTGCAGCCAAGACTGATCATCCATGAGACCTGCGATCGCCTCCCCTCCCATGACAGCCCGACTGACTTCCTTCTCTGCCGAGGCTGCCTCCTGATGTGCTGCTTGCCCCATCGGCTCTACCCCTCCCCTCTGCTCTTGCACAATGCATGCTGGAGCTCTTGCACCATGGTCAGTACATTCCCCTGTATCTTCAAGCTCTTTTTGGAATGTTCCCTCCTCCTCCAGGCCTTGAACCATCTCCTTCAGGCCTTGAACCACCACCTCCAAGCGGAGGCTGTTCAATCTCACATTCTCTGCACCTCAGGGATAAAGGATGTGACATTTTGACCTTATTATTCCGCGTTGTCATTTCCAGCACATTACTCCCAACCTCTTGCAAAACCCTGCAGCACTAAGACTCCTGCCTCCTGCTGTGCTGCCCTCCCTCCTTATCTCCCTGTCATCTGCCAGCCCCCATGCACTGGAGACTCCAGCTCCAGCCTCATCTTCCTCTCTATTCCACCTCCTGCCAGTATCCTGGACAAATGGAGGGAACTATGCCCATACTCTGACCTCTGGCTTCCTTCACCTTCATCTCAAAGAATTCTGGCCTTAGCTATTTATTTATCCCTAAAATCTTTATGGTCACCAGAAAGCCTCACTCCTTCTGAAATCAGAAATTGCCTCCTTGAACTCTCTGCCACCTCCAAGCCCATCTGCTTCCTGGCCTGGGTGCCCTGCCACAGCTGTCTGTCCTCAGGAACTCTCCAGTCCCTTGGTACCTTTACTCCGTTTCCATCCATCAACCCCTCCTGCCTTCACTTCTCTCCTTTCCCACCAAGATTCCGTGGCTCTTAAATGAATCAACTGACACATTCACACAACAGAATATCATAAGCAGGCTAAACCCATGAGCCATAGCAACAAAAAACAATGTGGATGAATCTTAGCAAGATACAATTAAGCCAAAAACTTAAGTTCCAAAAGGTTATGTAAAGAATGATACCCTTTTAGTGATGGTAAAGACAGCTAATATAAAAATATATGTCTATAATTTTTGAAAATGTGAAGAGATTCAATAAAACCATATAAAAAGGAAGCAGGATTGCACCTTGCACACAGAATTCAGGATGATGACCACTTTGAGAGGAAGAGGCAAAGGGATGGGAAGGGGAACCATGCAGTCAAATGTGGGTCACTGTCAGAACTTTTGTTTGGGTGGTGGTTTTGCGGGTGCCTATTACGTCTTTAAAAATAACAAATTAGGTTGGGTGTGATGGCTCACACCTGTAATTCCAGCACTTTGGGAGGCCGAGGCGGGAGGACTGCTTAAGACCAGGAGTTTGTGACCAGCCTGGGCAACACAGCAAGACCCTCTCTTCTGTGTTGCTATAAAGGAATACCTGAGACTGGGTAACTTATGAAGAAAAGAGGCTTATTTGGCTCACAGCTGTACGGTCTTTACAAGAATGGCCCCATCATCTGCTCAGCTTCTGCCGTGGCTTCAGGAAGCTTTTACTCATGGTGGAAGGCACAGTGGGGAGCAAGTGTGTCACATGGCAAGAAAGGAAGAGAAAAGGGAGAAGGTGCCAGACTCTTCTTCACAACCAGATCTCATGTGAACTCATTACCACTCATTACACTCAAAGCCATTTATGTGGGATCTGCACCCTTGACCCAAACGCCTCCCATTAGGCCCCACCTCCAGCACTGGGGATCACATTTCAACATGGGATCTGGAGGGTATAAACATCCAAACTACATCAGAAAAAAAAATACACATTTTGAGACAGAGTCTCGCTTTGTTGCCCAGGCTGGAGTGCAATGGTACGATCTTGGCTTACTGCAACGTCTGCCTCCTGGGTTCGAGCAATTCTCTGGCCTCAGCCTCCCAGAAGCTGGGATTACAGGCATGTGTCACCACACCTGGCTAATTCTTTGTATTTTCAGTAGAGACGGGATTTTCCCGTGTTGGCCAGGCTGGTCTCAAACTCTTTTCCTTAGGTGACCCACACACCTCGGCCTTCTAAAGTGCTGGGATTACAGGTGTGAGCCCCCACCCCCAGCCCCAACCCCTAATTTTTTTTTAAGATTAGCTAGGCATGATGGTACATGTCTGTAATCCTAGCTATTCTGGAGGCTAAGGCAGGAGGATCGCTTAAGCTCAGGAGTTCTAGGCTGCAGTGAGCCATAATCACATCATAATCTGCCTCCAGCCTGGGTGACAGAGCAAGTGTCTCTAAAAATAAAATAAAAAGGAACAAATTAATAACTAATTAAAATCTAAAAATAAATTTATTTTAATTAAATCTAAAAATAAAAAGGAACAAATTAATAACTAATTAAATAAAAGTAAACCATGCACGGATCAATGATGAGTGTATCAGTGAACGAGTGCTGTGGGTGGATGTGGGGAGTCCAATAAAATAAACATTCCATAGGTTACCATCGCATTACTCTCTTGCAAATATACTGATCCTTCCTCATTGTCTCACCACAGAATCCACAAGCTCCCTTGAAAACTAGAAAACTGCATCTGCACCGATATTTTCTCATTCTTTCAGTCACAATGGAAGAAGCATCCTAGTTTCTTCAGTCAAAGGAAAATTCCACATCTTGTTTCCTGGGTCTCATCTTTTCTCGTCTTATTAAGGACTTTGTTCCTTTGGTTATTCCCTCGCTCTCTCCTCATCAATCTCTCCCTCTCTAATAGATTATTTCCATCGGCACACAAACACGTGCCAGTCTCTCCCATCGGAGAAACAAACTTTTATTAGGACAAAAGTTAGGCTGCAGGCTGGGCACGGTGGCTCATGCGTGTAATCCCAGCACTTTGGGAGGATCACCTGAGGCCCGAAGTTGGATAGGGTGTATCACCTGAGGTCTGGAGTTGGAGACCAGCCTGGTCAACATGGCAAAACCCCATCTCTACTAAAAATACAAAAATTACCCGGGCATGGTGGTGGGCACCTGTAATCCCAGCTACTTGGGATGCTGAGACAGGAGAATTGCTTGAGCTGTGGAGGTAGAGGTTACAGCGAGCTGAGATGGTGCCACTGCACTCCGTCTTGGGCAACAGAGGGAGACTCTGTCTCAAATAAATAAATAAATAAATAAAAATAAACAAAGTTAGGCTGCTATAACAAAGAGATCCCGAAAGACAGTGTTGCAAACAAGCAGAAGGTTAGCTCCTGCAGGAGTCTGGGAAGGCAGAACCGGGGTGATACCATAGCTGCTTCTTTCTGTTGCTCTCCCATCCTTAACTTGGGGTTTCCCTCCAAGATGGATGCTCCAGCCTCTACCAGCACTTCCACCTTCCAGCAGATGGAAAGGGCAAAAAGGAAGGATATACCTCCTTCCTTTGAAGGGCATGGCCTGGAAGTTGCATACATCACGTCCACTCACATTCCATTGCCTCAGACTTGGTCATGAGGCATACCTAATTGTGAGGAAAGTTAGGAAACAAGTCTCTAGCTGACTGTTAGATGTGTTCAGTTGAGTATTCCACCACCACTGAAGAAGAAGAGAATGGATTTTGACGGAAAGCTAGCAATCTCCACTATAATCTGCACCTTTGGTTACTCAAATAAATGCAGATTCTCTTCCCAAACATGAAACATGTAATCCCCTACCCAAGCGCGAAGCCCACAGGTCCTGTCCATTACTGCAACTGTCTCAAAGTCCAGGCTCTCTTGGTAATTGTCTGATTTTTCCATGAAATTCAAATATTGGTCCAGTGATATATAAACTAAAAGATAAGTCATCTATCTAAAAGATAAGTCATCCTCCACCAGCTAACAACACATATGCAATATACAAGAGACGGAGGAACGGGATAACCACAATTAAAACTGCCATTTGGAAAGGGACAAATAGAAAACCCATAGCAGTCATAAAGCAATTAGTAAGTCCCACTGGGCAAGAATGCCAAAGGTTCCCTGCCTCCCAGGGGACTAAGTTCCTTAGTACTGATTCCTGGGAGACATTTCCTTTATCCATTATTCTCTGTGGCTCCTGGCTCTGCCTTTTGGGAGGTCCTTCCTTGTTTGTTGTCCTCCAAGGCCACGTCTGAAGAGGACATTGGTGAACAGGCCCTGCTAGGGTGGCAAGAGTACGGGTTTTACAGCTGATTTCCTGCTGGTGCAGGTTTGGGAGCTCAGGGCTTGCTTTAGGAGTTGAGCAGTCCCATAGTTGAGCAGGCCAGTCTTGCAGACTTTCATTAATTAATCTCCCTCAAAAACTTAGTATAACAATACAAAAATTAAAAGAGCAATTTTATTTATGATCATATTAAAAAACACAAAATCCTTAGGAATAAATTTAACAAAAGAAGTTCAAGACTTGTACATTGGAAACTACAAAACATCATTAAAAGAAATTAAAGTCCAGGCACGGTGGCTCACGCCTGTAATCCCAGTACTTTGGGAGGATGAGGTGGGTGGATCACGAGGTCAGGAGTTCAAGACCAGCCTTACCAACATGGTGAAACACCATCTCTACTAAAAATACAAAAATTAGCTGGGCACAGTGGCACGTGCCTGTAATCCCAGCTACTCAGCAGGCTGAGGCAGGAGAACTGCTTGGACCAGGACCTGGGAGGTGGATGTTGCAGTGAGCTGAGATCACGACAATGCTCTCCAGCCTGGTCTACAGAGTGAGACTCTGTCTCAAAAAACAAACAAAACAAAACAAAAATAAATTAAAGAAGACTTAAGTAAACGGAAAGACACCCTGTGTTCATGGATTGGAAGACTTAATATTGTTAAAATGTCAGTGTTCCTGGAAACGATCTACAGGGTCTATGCAATCCCTATTAAAATCTAGCTGCCTTTTTTGCAGAACTGAAAGCTGATCCCAAAATTCATACAGAATTCCAAGGAACCCAGAATAGCAAAAACAATCCTGAAAAGAAAGAACAAAGTAGGAAGACGCACACTTCTCTCTTTCAAGACTTATTACAAAGCTATAGTAATTAAGACAGTGTGGTACTGGCATAAGGATATACCTGCACATATAGCTCAGTGGAACAGACTTGACCTCTAGAAATAAACCCTTACATATATGGTTAAGGGCAGCAAGGGCGTCAGTAGAATTCAACGGAGAAAGAATAGTGCTGGGACAACTGGATATTCACATTCAAAAAGTATAATTGAATCCTCACATCATATAAAAAATTAACTCGAACTTCTGGGGGAGAGATCCAAGATGGCCGATTAACAACAGCTCAGGATTGTAGCTCCCAGTGAAAGCGCAGAGAGCGAGTGGACGCCGCACTTTCAGACGAATTTTTGTTGCCCACAGACCGGGAGATTCCCAGCGGAGGAGCCACA
>CAUYLG010005279.1:0-26114 GCA_963573385.1 Cacajao melanocephalus | reverse complement strand
TACCCCCGAGCCTATCTGGAATCTTGGACATGGCTCTTAGGACAAAACACTTGTTTTGTCCTAAAATGGGACTACTTATCTCAATAGTCATGGAGGCATCTCTTACATATGGGTATCCTGAAATTAATTACCAATCTTTTCTAGTTAAACCAAGAAACCAAAATTACTGTCAGGCTTTTCTTTTAAGTGAAAAAGAAATTCTCTTATGTTGACTTCCCTCAAAAGAGCTCACTTAAATTAATGTAAGTTAACTGTAGAAAAAAATTACTAAAAATACTTATATTTTGAGGGGCTTTCAAGTTTCTAATACTTATATATATATAATTTCTTTAATCTTCACAAAACCATACAAATAGTTGGGCAGACACTAATATCAGCTCATTAAGCAGAAAAAGCAATTGAGGGTCATAAAGATTAAGAATGCTTCTCCTCTATACTGCTGCCAAGTAGTCCACCTAACACTAACATATCCATCTGTCATTCTCAGGCTTCAACTTCTTAGTGGCTTCCCACAGCCAACAGGACAAAGTCTGTCTTTACATATTATTCAAGAGTCTTTATGACCTGAAAGATATTTGTCTATTCTTATCTCCAGCCACTTTCTCTTCCTCTTTATCTTTATGTTACAATACCAAGCATGTTGAATTCCATGAACTTATGTGCCAAGGGCTCGTACGGCTCCATGCCTTTACTCCTGTCCCATCCTAGGACAATCACAACTTCCAAGCCTCCACTTCCACCCTGACCTCATCATTCAAGTCTCACCTCACATGCTAACTCCTTTGGGAAGGAGTCTCTAGCTCCACCACACTTTGATGGCCCTCTGCACATAAACCCATGTTACTTTTTCTGGAAATAATTTTCCACATCTCTCTGTGTTCCCTGAGGGGCAGGGATATATGGCTAGTGGGTAGTACAACCAGAACTCAATCCCAGGTCGCTTTAATCCCAAACTCAATGCTATTTCCACTTGACCATACCACAGTGAAACTGTAGGTCACATCAACATTTCTAAACTAGCTGATGACAGTGGAGCTATATTTGCCACCAAAAAATGAATTACAATAAAGTTCAAAGTCTTCTTCACATTCCTTAAAATCTTTTATCTCTCAAGGTTCTATGGAAATAATCTATGAGAAGGGGTTAATAACATTAGTGTGCTAGGCCACCTGAGAGGTAGGCTTCCTCTAGGGCCAGTGGTCTATGAATGACTATTTCCAGGTGTATCCATGCCATCTGCTTGCACAATGCCTCAGGAATAGAGCTATATGCAGACACCAACAAATTACAGCAGGAAAACACCAGCAAACATTTAGAAATTCTACCTGCACACTTGAAGAGAAATTCCTATAACCTTACTACTTAACCTCCTACCTCCTTAAAATAGATAGAGAATAATCTGCACTTGCTGTTACTTTTCAGAAACAACTTATCCTCTTATAAAATCACATCCCTTCGACAATAAAACATTTTCAGTTGAAGTGGGAGTGAGAGAGGGTAAGGAAACTGATGAGGAGAGAGAGTTAAAAGGGAGAATAAAATACAGTTGTGAAACTGGAGATCATTAGTATTAAGAAAGTTCTGAGTGCCTCCTTACTTGAAGAAAAGTACTTCTTTCTGAATAGGCAAAAGGTTAAGGAGTAGGTCCTGTCGCAAATTTAATAGGGACAAAAAATTAAGACAGAATTCAAAGAAGGTCAATGGAGAATTGCTAACAAAGACAGAAGTGGAAATAAAATCTTTTGCCAGGCTGCCTTTAGTAATACAGAAAATGCATGAATTGACAAAAGATTCCAAGACTTTTACTTTCTAGTGCTGCAAACACTTAGGAAACTGACAATCGTGGGAAGGAGGAAAAAACAAGGGAACCAGGTTGGTAGGGAGGTTATGAAGAAAAGAATTAAAATGGAGCAAGAGGCATACATTTGCAAAGCTAAAAGAATACTGTAAAATAAACACCACACTACGTTGTTAATCCCAGTAATGAAGTAAGTATTCAATGACTGATATGCTGCCATACCTCATACTTCATAGTAGATAATCTCTACATTAATTTATTTGATTTTTTTTTGTAGATGGAATAGGGTTGAAATAAATGAAGTAACTTGTCAGACACAACTATCCTATGTGTTCCTCTGCAGGAATATATTGGCAGCATTTTAAAAAAACAAAATTTTGGCCAGGCGCGGTGGCTCATGCCTGTAATCCCAGCACTTTGGGAGGCCGAGGTGGGTGGATCATCTGAGGTCAGGAGTTCAAGACCAGCCTGGCCACCATGGTGAAACCCCATCTTAGAAAAAAAAAAACAAAAACAAAAAACAAAAATTTTAAGCTGAGACTTTGTAGAATGCAACTTCATTTTATAGGAACACATGTAATGAAAAGAAATTCAAGAAATAACGAGATATTTTTTCCTACAAGGTTAGCAAAGACTTTTTATTTATTTATTTATTTATATTTTTAATTTTTGAGGTGGAGTCTCGCTCTGTCACCCAGGCTGGAGTGCAGTGGTACAATCTCAGCTCACTGCAACCTCTGCCTCCCAGGTTCAAGAGATTCTCCTGCCTCAGCCTCCCTAGTAGCTGAGACTACAGGCATGCACCACCATGCCTGGCAAATTTTTGTACTTTTAGTAGATATGGGGTTTTGCTACGTTGGCAAGGTTGGTCTTGAACTCCTGACATCAAGTGATCCACCCACCTCAGCCTCCCAAAATGCTAAGATTACCGGTGTGAGCCACCATGCCCAGCCCAAAGATTTTTTAAAAACTAGCCAATACAGTATCAGAGGTGTGAAGAAAACATAGTTACTCTCCAACACAGCAAGACCCCATCTTTACAAAAATAAAAATAAATTTTTTAAAATGAAAACATAGTCACTCTCATGAATTGGTAATGTTTGTAAATTAGTACCCTCTTTCTGGTGGGTAGTTTGGCAATATGTATCAACATGCAAAATACATACATCCAACCACCCAACAATTTTCCTCCTTTATTTATATTAAATTGATCACAGTTTAAATACTTAAAGATTGAGTGCAAAAGGAAATTTAGCTCAGCACTGTTTTACTTGAAAATGTTAAATAAACCTGATATTCATCATAGGAGGCTACCTAAATTAAGACAAATACATATGAATACATACTATGTATTAAAAATGAGGGTAAGGATTTAGATTTATGGCCATGGAACATACTGTCAAAAGAAAAACATAGGTTATAAAACAGGTAGCTCCATGCACATGCATCCCAAGATGGCTGCAGGACAGGTCTGCAGCTTCTGGGCCAATGCCTGGCCCTGCTCTCCCTCAGGACGGTTGTAGAGTATAATGAAAGTCCTGGAAATGTTGGGTCCTTTAACAAGACACATCAGTTATATCACCTGTATTCTCATCCACAGTACAGTCATCTCAAATGTTAAGAAGTCCTCTGTTTTACAATAAGGGTTATGAGATAAGCACGTTTGCCTTTCACACCATGGCTCTAACGTGAGTGAAACACAGTTTAAACATTCTATTTATTTCAGCCCACTTTGATCACCTTAATAGATGAGTAATTTGCATTGTGATTGTGGCTGTAACCATGCCTTGGATGGTCTCAAATCTGTAATCACTTATGAAATACACCCGGGCAGAGATTCACGGTTGTAATCCCAACACTTTGGGAGGCCAAGGTGGAAGGATCACTTGAGCCCAGGGGCTCAAAGCTGCAGTGAGCAGAGATCATGCCACTGTACTCCATTCTGGGTGACAGAGTGAGATTGTTTCAAAAAAGAAAGAAAGAAAGAAATTCCAAGATGCTTCTAAGTTTAAAACAATGAAATAAATACATATTTTGCCTGAAGAGAATAACTCTCTTTCTGGAGAGTTATTGTTAGATTGCCTTAGTATGGTTATTACCTATCAAGAACTAATTACTGTACATAAAAATAGATCTGCATATATAGCATAATAAAAAACAACAGGTATTGTGGCCAGGCGTGATGGTTCATGCCTGTAATCCTAGCACTTTGGGAGGCCAAGGCAGCCAGATCACTTGAGTTCAGGAGTTCAAGACCAACCTGGCCAACATGGTGAAACCCCATCTCTACTAAAAATACAAAAATTAGCCTGGTATCGTCGTGGGCCCCTGTAATCCCAGCTACTCAGGAGGCTGAAGCAGGAGAATCGCTTGAACCCGGGAGGTGAAGGTTGCAGTGACCTAAGATCATACCACTGCACTCCAGCCTGGGCAACAGGGCAAGACCCTGTCTCAAAACAAACAGTTATTATACGACACTAGGTTAAAACTGTAAGTTAATATACACAGAAAGAGATGTCTGAAAGATTGTTAATCACTGTTAACATTTCAGTAAAGTCTGAGTGACAGAATTTGGGGAGATTTTAAACTTTAGTTTAAAAGATTAAAACAAAAGTATAGTATAAAATGTATACTATACATAAATACATATTTCTGTATAGTATAAATTTTTTAAACTAGCATCTTTTTTTTTTAGAAGAAGGAAAGGAAGAGAAAAAGAAAGAAAAAAAAGAATAAAAGAGAGAAAGAAAGAGGAAGAGAAAGAGGGAGAGAGAACAAGAACCTTGCTCTATTGCCCAGGCTAGAATGCAATCTAAAAATAGGTATTAAAGATCTCTTTTATGCCAATTATTATGCTTAATAACTGAGACAGGAAGGAATAAGGGAAAAAAATAACAAACAGCCAACCAATATTTCATTTTGATCTGTGAAATGCTATGCAATTGCTGAAAAGTAATTTACTTCCAATTATATGGTCACTTTTAAAATAGGTG
Source organism: Cacajao melanocephalus (assembly GCA_963573385.1). Taxonomy (NCBI): domain Eukaryota; kingdom Metazoa; phylum Chordata; class Mammalia; order Primates; family Pitheciidae; genus Cacajao; species Cacajao melanocephalus. The sequence goes on along the minus strand of CAUYLG010005279.1, from coordinate 21,323 downwards.
TAATGTGATACTGAGAAAAATGTACGTTTTGTGCATTTGGGGTGGAGAATTCTGTAAATATTTATTAAGTTCACTTGTTCCAGGTCTGAGTTCAAGTTATAGATGTCCTTGTTAATTTTCTATCTCATTAATCTATCTAATGTTAACAATGTAGTGTTAAAGTCTCCTGCTATTATTGTGTGGGAGTCTAAGTCTCTTTATAAGTCATTAAGAACTTATCTTATGTATCTGGGTGCTCCTGTATTGGGTGCATATATACTAGGATCATTAGCTGTTATTGTTGCATTGATCCTTTTACCATTATGTAATGTTCTTCTTTGTTTCTTTTAGTCTTTGTTACTGTTAAAGTCTATTTTGTCAGAGAAGAAAATTTTAACTCCTGTTTTTTTTTTTTTTCTTTTGCTCTCCATTTGATTGGTGAATCTTCCTCCATCCCTGTTTTGAGTCTTTGTGTGTCCTTGCATGTGAGATAGATCTGAATACAGCGTACTGATGGGTTTTGACTTTTTATTCAATTTACCTGTCTGTGTCTTTTGATTGGAGCATTTAATCCATTTAAATTTAGGATTAATATTGATATATGTGAGTTTAATACTGTCATTTAATGCTAGCTGGCTGTTTTGTCCATTAGTTGATATAGATTCTTCATTATGGTGATACTCTTTACCTTTTGGTAAATTTTTGGGATGACTGATACTGGTTGTTCCTTTCTGCGTATAGCGCTTCTTTTAGAAGTGCTTGTAAAGCAGCCCTGGTGGTGATAAAATCTCTGAGTACTTGCTTGTTTGCAAAAAATTTTATTTTTCCTTCACTTACGAAGCTTAGTTTGGCTGGATATGAGATTCTGCGTTGAAAGTTCTTTTCTTTAAGGATGTTGAATATTGACCCCCGCTCTCTTCTAGTTTGTAGGGTTTCTGCTGTGAGATCTGCTGTGAGTCTGATGGGCTTCCCTTTGTGGGTAACCTGACCCTTCTCTCTGGCTGCCCTTAGTATTTTCTCCTTTATTTCAACCCTGGTGAATCTAACAATTATGTGTCTTGGGATTGCTCTTCTTGAGGAGTATCTTTGTGGTGTTCTCCGTATTGCCTGGAGTTGAGTATTGTCCTGCCTTACTAGGTTAGGAAAGTTTTCCTGGATAGTATCCTGAAGAATATTTTCCAGCTTGGATTCATTCTCTTCGTCACATTCAGGTACACCTATCAAACGTAAATTAGGTCTTTTCACATAGTCCCATATTTCTTGAAGACTTTGCTCATTCCTTTTTACTCTTTTTTCTCTAATCTTGTCTTCTCGTTTCATTTCATTAAGTTGGTCTTCGACCTCTGATATCCTTTCTTCTTCTTGATCAATTCGACTGTCGAAACTTGTGCATACTTCGCGAATTTCTCGTATTGTGTTTTTCAGCTCCGTTAATTCACTTATATTCCCCTCTAAATTGTCTATTCTCGTTAGCATTTTGTCAAACCTTTTTTCAAGGTTCTTAGTTTCTTTACATTGGGTTAAAACATGTTCTTTTAGCTCACAGAAGTTTCTTATTATCCACTTTCTGAAGCCTAATTCTGTTAATTCATCACACTCGTTCTCCATCAGGCCTTGTTCTGTTGCTGATAAGGAACTGTGATCCCCTGTAGAAGGAGAGGTATTCTGATTTTGGGTGTTCTCAGCCTTTTTACGCTGGTTTCTTCCCATCTTTGTGGATTTATCCACCTGTCATCCTTGTAATTGCCAACTTTCGGATTGGGTCTCTGAGTGGATGTTCGACTTTTTGATTCCCAGCGCCGGAATCTGTGTAATTTTCACTGCGGCAACTCACTTCACTGGCTGAAACAGCGGCATTGAGATTCGTGGTGCTTTTCTGCCCAGGAATCTCCGGTGTGGCTTCCGTCTTCAGTCCCTTTTTCAATCGGGCGACTCTGCCTTCCTGGAGCTCCAAATGTCAACCAAGAGGGCACCCAGTCTCGTTTACTCTGCACCGAGAACCGCCCTACCGGGGTGCCGGCAAAACAGCCGCGCCAGCCAAAAGAGTCGCGCTGGTGACCTGTGGGGCTCCTCCGCTGGGAATCTCCTGGTCCGTGGGCAACAAAAATTCATCTAGAAGTGTGGCGTCCACTCGTTCTCTGCGCTTTCACTGGGAGCTACAATCCTGAGCTGCTAGTAATCGGCCATCTTGGATCTCTCTCCCATTTTTAAAACAAAAAAATGTTTAACTACTTTAAGAAATCAAACACAACTTATTTTTACAAAGAATTTTGAAATATGTACAAAAAAGGCTCATTTTAAATATTATTCTTTTGAATGATTTTAAGTAAAACCTTTTTAATTAAAAAAAAAATTACACCAAAATAAATTAGAATCCCTTTACATTTGAACTTTGCCCATAACTGAATAACCCCCTGACAAACAGGACCTAGAAAACAGTGACAATTTAAACAGTATTTATCATAGTTCTTTAGCTCAAATCTGGAGATTTATACATTTCTGAAATGCATTCCTTTTAGAATTATAAGGAAGCCTTAACAGGCACTCAGAAATCTAACTACACTCAATAGTTGACAACATGATATAAATTTGCAATTTGTACCACCTTGTAGCAACACTTGAAACCTGTGTCTGCTTCCTCTGGCCTCAGGGTCCTTCCTGGCAATATTTTACATAAATCTTACCTCTTCAAGTTTCTTCTCAATCTCCTTAAAGACAAGATTTGCCTTAAACCCATCACTTGCAGAGCTGGTAGGAGCAGCTTCAATTTGATGAGATCTAAAAGAACTGGGGGAAATAATTTGTTTCAATTCATGGAGTCACATAGGAACTAGGTTTTTCAATATTTATAAAATAGTTATTTTCAAAGTTTTCAAAAATCCTAAGAACAGAGATTTGCAAATCTTATCCAAAGGAAATATTTAGTAAGCATATAAAACAATTAAGCTCTTCTTCCCATTTTTTCAACTAATAATCAGCTCATTAGGAACTAGAAATTTTTCTTGAAAATATAGTAATCCAAAGAAGCTACCCTCATGAATCTTACATGCTAGTGGAGGAGACAATTTAGAAACAAAAATAAATAAATAATATAGTTAGCCGGGCACAGCGGCTCACATCTGTAATCCCAGCACTTTGGGAGGCCAAGGCAGGCAGATTGCTTGAGCTCAGGAATTCGAGGCCAGCCTGGGCAACATGGCAAAACCCCATCTCTACAAGAAATACAAAAATTAGCCAGGTGTGGTGGTGGGCGCCTGTAGTCCCAGCTATTCCGGACGCTGAGGTGGAAGGATCACTTGAGCCTGGGTAATGGAGACAGACCCTGTTTCTAAATAAATAAATAAAGTTATTTATCCACTCTATTGTGGTGGCATGCGTCTGTAGTCCTAGCTACTCAGGAGGCTAAACGGGAAGGATCACCTGAGCCCAGGTGATAGAGGCTGCAGTGAGCTATGATCACATCACTGCACTCAAGCCTGGGTGACAGAGTGAGGCCCTGTTAAAAAAAAAAAAAAAGTGTAGCAGTTGTTCAATAAGCATCTATCTTTTTTTACCCCTCTCCTTTCACGTATGTCTCCCTGAAGCCCTCCAATCCATTTCTCCTTCCTCTTTCCCTTTTCCTTCTATCATGTCATACTTTTTTTTCTCTCCCATAGGGACTCTGTCACCCAGGCTGAGTGCAGTGGTCCAATCACAGCTTACTGTAACCTGGAACTCCTGGGCTCAGGCAATCTTGCTTCAGCCTCCCGAGTAAGCTGGGACTATAGGTACATGCCACCATGCCTCGCTAATTTGTTACAATTTTTGTAGAGACAGGGGCCTTGTTATGTTGCCCAGGCTGGTCTCAAACTCCTGGGCTCAATCGATCCTCCCTACATTGGCCTCCCAAAGTGCTGAGATTACAGATGTGAGCCACCACGCCTGGCCTCATTTCATAAATATTGAATGACTTCTTGCTACCTGCAAAGGAAGACATTTCAAAACACTGGGGATATCATGGTGAACAGATACGATCCAGACCCTGCGCTCACTGAGTTATATTCTTCCAGTGGAGGAGAAAAAGAAGTAAACACAAAATAACGGCAAACTGTAGCAAGTATTACGAAACAGCGGAGTGGGGTGACTATAATTTACTATATATTTACATTTCTAAATAGCAAAAGGAAAATAATTCAAATGTTTCTAGAATAAAGAAAAGATAAATATTTAAGGTGATGGATATCCCAAGTACACTGATTTGATCTTCACAAATTATATGAATGTATTAAATTATTACTTGTACCCTAAGACTATGTACATCAGTTATGCATGATTAAAAAATAATTTTAAATTAAAGAGGAACCTACTTTAGGTAGGACAGTCAAGGAATGATCCCTAACTAAGACCTTATTAAAAGAAGAAAGGAGCTAGCCATTTAAAGAGGAAATTGCAAAGATCCTGAGGGAGAAGTAAGCTTGGTAGGTTAAAAGAAAGTAAAATAAAACCAGAGTGTCTATAACACAGTAGGTGTGGGGAAATTATAGTGAATTGAAGAGTGAATAGGAGAAGGAAATAGACACAGTGTGGCTCTTTTGAGACATTAGTTTTAGGGGAACAGTAAAATCAGGTGGTCTCTGGAGAGGAATGTGGTGGTATCAAGGAAGAGTTGTGGGGGCTTTCTTGGCGGCAGGGGGATAAAAATGACATCTTTATTTTGACTAATCTCTTAAAGAAATGTAGCCTTTCCAGCCAGGCTTGGTGGCTCATGCCTGTAATCCCAGCACTTTGGGAAGCTGAGGCAGGTGGATCACCTGATGTCAGGAGTTCAAGAACAGTCTGGTCAACATAGTGAAACTCTGTCTCTACTAAAAATACAAAAATTAGCCAGGCATGGTGATGGGCACCTGTAATCCCAGCTACTCGGGAGTCTGAGGCAGGAGGATTCGCTTGAACCCAGAAGACAGAGGTTGCAGTGAGCAGAGATCCTGCCACTGCACTCAAGCCTGGGCGACAGAGCAAGACTCTGTCTCAGAAAAAAGGAACGGAATAGAGGAAGGAAGGAAGGAGGGAAGGAAGGGAAGGAAGGGAAAGAAGGGAAGGAAGGGAAGGAAGGGAAGGAAGGGAAGGAGGAAGGGAAGGAAGAAAGGAAGGAAGGAAATGTAATATTTCCTTCTGGATGCAGGCAACATCTGTCTCCTGGGTTCAAGCGAAATCTTGTGGCCTGTGACAGGATGAGGAGACTCAAGCGAAGAAAGAAGATCAGATGGGTGCAATTCTAGTGTAGAGGGTCTGAAGGTCTTGGGATGGAAGTTGAGGAAGTATGGGTTTAATGGCTTCCAGTTCTCAACAACGTATAAGGCAAAGAAATCAGCAGAGAGTAAGGGTGAAAGGGAGGGTGTGGAAGTCTAAATTGAAAAGTGAGCCTACTAGGGGAATCATATTAATATATAAACAAAGAATGGAACCTTAGCTCCAGCAAGCTGACTGTGTATAGCCCTCAGAGCAAAGAATGCCACCTCACACCTCTATGCCTTTGCCACTGCTAATCCCTGGGTCTAGAATATCACCATCTTAGCAAACTCCATTTCTCCCTTCAAGACCCAGCCCTTCCAGGAAACTCCTTTTCTGTGAAACCCTACTAAAAGTCAGTGGCTTAAAAGCAGATACCCTACCTTTTCTTGAAAAAAAAAAAAAAAAAAAAAACTCTATATATATTTTTTAAAATGTTCCCAGCACATCATAGGCATTTAGTGAATAGTGACTGAATGGAACTGAAGTTACTCTCCCTTGCCTAACTCCTAATTCCTTTCTGTTCTATTCAGAGCAGAATTATCTGTGATACACTGTAGCTTCTTGGTCAAAACTCTGAATATGTGACCTAAAATCAAGTAGCCACAGCTAGTTCTCCACAAGCCAATTTCATTTCATTGGTCCAATGTTTCAGTTACTTTTTTTTTTTTTTTTTTTTTTTTTTTTTGAGACAGAGTCTTGCTCTGGTCGACAGGCGCTAGGCTGGAGTGCAGTGGCGCGATCTCGGCTCACTGCAACCTCCACCTCCCAGGTTCAAGCAATTCTCCTGCCCCAGCATCCTGAGTAGCTGGGACTATAGGCACGTGCCACCATGCCCAGCTAATTTTTGTATTTTTAGTAGAGACGGGGCTTCACCATGTTGGCCAGGATGGTCTCGATTTCTTGACCTCGTGATCCGCCTGCCTTGACCTCCCAAAGTGCTGGGATTACAGGCATGAGCCACCGCGCCTGGCCTGTTTCAGTTACTTTTAATCATCACTGTGCCCTTCTCCAAACTTGCCACGTCTTGCATGTTCCCAAAGGTCACAGATGTGTCTTTTATCTTGCTTGTTTTGAAAAGCTCATGAAGTTAGTGATTAACCAACTTTCTATCCAGATTAAGATAAAAGTTAATATGTAAAGTTTTATCAATATTTTCTGAAAACCCCTCATTCCTTAAAATTTATTTGATGTGTCCTGCTCTAAGAAAACTGAATATGCCAACTTAAACTCAGAAAGAGAATATTCACACTCACAAAAAGATGTTCTTCATGATTTCTTTACACACAAAGTTCTTTTATCAGAAACTAAATTCCAATTGGTTTTATTTTTTTAAATTTGGTTTATATATGTTTCCTAGAATAAATCTAGTATTTAAATATTGAAAGGAACCTTGAAGATAAAACCAGCAAATATCCTACTCAGCATATGAATTCCCTCCATGATTCTTGAAAATATTCATTCTGAGTCTAAAACAGGCTATGCTACAACGTCAAAGACTGAGAGCACAGAATAGCCAGGAAAACAGAAGCAATGGACTCAGAACTTGATTCCTACCACTCAAGACCCTCTCTCCTTAGATAAATTGTTTTAACTCTGATCATCAATCTTATCTATAAACAGAAATACCTAAGTATGGAGCTTTTATGAGGATTAAACAAAGAAGTACATGTGAAACACCTCGTGTGGTCCTGGCACATACCAGGCTCTCAAAAAGTGATTGTGAAAGAACTCTTACAACTCAATAATTAAAATACAAAACCCCAATTTTAAAATGCCAAAGGATCTGAAGAGGCTTTCCTCCAAAGAAGATATGTATATAGCCAATAAGCACAAGAAAAGATGCTGATCATCAATAGCTATCAGGGAAAGGTAAAGCACAATGAGATACCACTTCAGAAGCACTAACATGGCTAAAACAAAAATGATAGATAACAAGAAGTAATGACAGGATGTGGAGAAACTGGAACCTTTATACAATGGAATATTATTCAGCCATAAAAAGGAATGAAGTACAAATATATGCTACAACATGGATGAATCTTGACAACATTATGCTAAATGAAAGAAGCCAGTCACCAAAGGCCACATAGTGTATGATGTCATTTATATACAATGTCCATTACAGGCAAATCCATAGAGACAGAAAATAGGTCTGTGTTTGCCAGAGACTTCAAGAAGGAGGAACTACTACTGGGTACACACTTTCCCTTGAGGTGATGAAAATTTCCTAAGATTAATTGTGGTAATGACTGCATAACTTTGTGATACACTAAAAACTATTGAACGTACACTTAAAATGGGTGAACTGTAGACATATGAATTATATCTTAATAAAGTTATTTGAAATGGTTTTTAAAAAATGGTTGATGAGGCCAGGTATGGTGGCTTATGCCTGTAATCCCAGCATTTTGGGAGGCCAAGGCACGTGGATCACATGAGGCCAGGAATTCAAGACCAGCCTGGACAACACGGTAAAACCCCATCTCTACTAAAAATACCAAAATTAGCTGGGCCTGGGCCTGGTGGCCTATGACTGTAGTCCCAGCTACTCAAGAGGCTAAGGCACAAGAATCGCTTGAACCCAGGAGGCGGAGGTTGTAGTGAGGTGAGATCACAGCACTGTACTCCCGCCTGGACAACAGGGCAAGATTCTATCTTAAAAAAAAAAGAAAGAAAAAAGGCTGAGCTCAGTGGCTCACACCTGTAATCCCAGCACTTTGGGAGGCCGAAGTGGACAGATCACCTTAGGTCAGGAGTTCGAGACCAGCCTGGCCAACATGGAAAACCTCATCTCTACTAAAAATACAAAAATTAGCCAGCTAGGCGTGGTCGTGCATGCCTGTAGTCCCAGCTACTCGGGAGGCTTAGGCAGGAAAATCGCTTAAACCCGGGAGGCAGAGGCTGCAGTGAGCCAAGATCGCACTACCGCACTCTAGCCTGGGCAACAGAGCGAGACTGTATCTCAAAAACAAAAAAGTGGTTGACGGCCGGGCATGGTGGCTCATGCCTGTCATCTCAGCACATTGGGAGGCTAAGGCAGGTGGATCACTTGAGCCCAAGAATTCAAGGCCAACCTGGGCAACATGGCAAAACCCCACCTCTACAAAAAAATACAAAAATTAGCTGGGCATGATGACATGTGCCTGTGGTCCCAACTACTCACAAGGCTGAGGTGGGAAGATTATCTGAGCCTGGGGAGGTTGAGGCTGCAGTAAGCCATAACGCCACTGCAATCCAGCCTGGATGACAGAGTGAGACTGTCTAAAAAAAAGTGGTTGCTGTTATTCTTAGTATTTGGGAAGAATGTAAGTCCTGCACTGCAATCAAACCTTCATCTCTAAAACTAGTATTTAACCAGTAATCAGCCTGTTCTGATTGGAGACAGTTGTGCAGTACACATAAGTTTCAGGAATATCAAGTTTATTTGTAATCAGCTACTCCCCATGACCTCCGAGCAGGCACATGGTTCCACCACATATAGAAATACAGCCCAGAGACTTGAGTTGGAAAACAAACAAAGAAACCTCACAGATTATGGTGGGAGATATGATAAGATCCTCTTTGGCCAAGCTGTGGGCTTCAATGAGTTGGATATGTTCCCCATTCTGTACTAAAAATTTAAGTTCATTTTTTTTCCAAATCCTAGGTAATATTTATAATTAATAAATAAAACCATTTTCAGGCTGGGCACAGTGGCTCACACCTGTAATCCCAGCACTACGGGAGGCCAAGGTGGGCAGATTGCTTGACTCCAGGAGTTTGAGACCAGCCTGGGCAACATACCAAAACCCTGTCTCTATAAAATTAAATTAAATTAAATTAAACTAAAATAAACCTTTTTTTTTTTTTTTTGAGACAGAGCCTTGCTCTGTCACCCAGGCTGGAATGCAGTGGCACAATTTCGGCTCACTGCAACCTCCGCCTCCCAGGTTTAGCGATTCTCCTGCCTTAGCCTCCCAACTAGCTGGGATTACATGCACTGCCACATTTGGCTAATTTTTGTATTTTTAGTAGAGACGAAGTTTCATCATGTTGGTCAGGCTGTCTCGAACTCCTAACCTTGTAATCTGCCCACCTTGGCCTCACAAAGTGCTGGGATTACAGGCATGAGCCACTGCATCCAGCTGATAAAACCATTTTTGACCTTTACCAGTGACACAACTAGAGAAATAGGAAAGAAGAAAGGAAAATGCACTGGGAAATAAAAAACCAACAGTTTATTGAGCAACTACAATGTGTGGCAGATATTTTTAATTTGTTATTTTCTGATCCCTAAAGTACATATCTTCAATATTTTCTAAATAAGGAAAAGGCTAAATTAGTATTTTCAAAGCAGGTAGTGTGATCAAAAAGTTGATAGGTGCTCTTCTCGCTGATCAAAACTGTCTCTGATGACTGGGCATGGTGGCTTATGTCTGTAATTCCAGCACTTTGGGAGGCCAAGGCAGGTGGATCACTTGAGTTAGGAGTTTGAGACGAGCCAGGACAACATGGCAAAACTCCGTCTCTACTAAAAATACAAAAATTAGCCAGGCATGGTGGCACATGCCTGTAATCCCAGCTACTCAGGAGGCTGAGGCACAAAAATCACATGAACCCAAGAGGCGGAGGTTGCAATGAGCCAAAATAGCACCACTGCACTCCAGCCTGGGTGACAGAGTGAGACTCCATCTAAAAAAAAAAAAAAAGAAGAAAGAAAACCTGTCTCTGGTAATGCTAGTCTATAAAATTTAAAAAGATGTCACATACAAGTGACATTTATCTAGTTGTATAAATTCCTCATTCTAACTGCTAACAAACTGGGCTACATGAGTATGGAAACAGATAATACATCACATTAAGATTATCGTGTGTATTTCTTAAATATCCATTTTGAAACAAAACTAAAGTAATGCTTATGTGTGTCTACCATGCCTGCTGAAAAGGCCTAGAAGTAATAATAACGAGCACACAGCTAGTAGCCATTTGTGGTTTCCATATACCATTCTCTGCTAAAAGGAACCAGGACTCAGAGAAATGACTGATCCTAGGGCTGAGGCATAGAAAGCACAGGATGGGCCTGGAATCTCTTCTTGTGCCAGAAAGTAAGGTACTACTAAGAGGACTCATAGGGACAAATGAATCAACTTGATCAGTTTCCACTGGCCAAATCAGGGCCACTGTGAACATCGAAATAATTGATACCACTTTACTATAACCCAGTAAATACAATAAGAATTCATGAGTTTGTATGTATGTGTGTATATCTAACTATATATATATATATATATATATGTATGTATATATATATCTAACTATATATGAATAAATGTTGAAATGAAAGACAAGGGAAAGCTCTTCCTTACAGAAATAATGCCAGTTAATAAGTATAGAAAAGATGATATCATCTCAAGGCATCTTGCCACAAATTACTTATTAACTATAAAGGAAAGAATAGCAACTTTTCTGGCTGGGCATGGTGGCTTATGCCTGGAATCCCAGCACTTTGAGAGGCTGAGGCGGGCGGATCACAAGGTCAGGAGTTCAAGACCAGCCTGGCCAACGTGGTGAAACCCGTCTCTACTGGAAATACAAAACTTAGTTGAGCATAGTAGCAAGTGCCTGTAGTCCCAGCTACTCAGGAGGCTGAGGCAGGAGAGTCGCTTGAACCCGGGAGGCAGAGGTTGCAGTGAGCCGAGATCATGCCACTGCACTCCAGCCTGGGCAATAGAGCAAGACTCTGTCTCAAAAAAAAAAATAGCAACTTTTCAGAGGAAAACATGGTAGATGCCACATTAAATGAGTAAAGCTAACACCACCAATATGGGTTAAACAACCTCACGCACCTCCAGATACAATGCACCTAGAAGGACATAACATCACTTCATCCTGCAAAAAATGTATAATCTGAATCTAATTTGGGGAAATACTAGGCAACTGCAAATTGAGAAACATTCTACTATTAAAGAATATACTCGTACTCTTCAAAAAAATCACAGTTAAAAAATACAAAGTCTGAGGGATTATTTCACATTAAAGGAAACTAAAGAGACATGAAAGCTAAATGCATTTTTAGGGATTTCTCCTGACAGGGAGAAAAAAAAAAGCTTAGAGTGTATTGTATAAATATATTATTGGGACAGTTGTTGAACTATGACTATGTGTTATCTGAACAACCTCACAGTATTGTATCCATGTTAATTTTTTTTTTAAACAGTTTTGCTCTGTCGCCTAGGCTGGAGTACAGTGGAGCAATCTCGGCTCACTGCAACCTCCACCTTCCAGATTCCAGTGATTCTCGTGCCACGACCTACTGAGTCGCCGAGAATACAGGCACGTGCCACCACGCCTGGCTAAGAGGGTGGTTTCACAATGTTGTCCAGGCTGGTCTCAAACTCTTGACCTCAAGCCATCCACTTGCCTCAGCCTCCCAAAGTGCTGGGATTACAGGTATGAGACATCGCACCCAGCCCCTGTTAAGTTTCTTGATTTTTATAACTAGTGTGGTTAAGCAAAAAAAAAGTCATTGTTTCTACAAATACACATTGAAATATTTAGGGATAAAGGAGCATAACAACTTCACCTGGCCGGGTGCAGTGGCTCACGCCTGTAATCCCAGCACTTTGGGAGGCTGAGGTGGGCAGATCACGAGGTCAGGAGTTCAAGACCTGCCTGGCCAACATGGTGAAACCCTATCTCCACTAAAAATACAAAAAAATTAGCCGGGCGTGGTGGCAGGCACCTGTAATTCCAGCTACTCAGGAGGCTGAGGCAGAGAACTGCTTGAACTCGAGAAGCAGAGGTTGCAGTGAGTCAAGATCGCGCCACTGCACTCCAGCCTGGGTGACAGAGCAAGACTCCATCTCAAAAAAATAAAACAAAACAACTCCACCTTTCTCTCAGATAGTTAAAAGCGTATATAGATATAAATATATGCAGAGGAAAAACGATAAGGCAAATGAGCAAAATATCGACATTTGGTAAATCTAGGTAGAAGGTATAAGTGAGTTCTTTATATTATTCTTAGAATTTTTTCTTGTTTGTTTGAAACTACCTAACAAGTTCTGATTGTAAAAGAAATTCAGGCCAGGTGCAATGGCCCACACCTGTAATCCCAGGACTTTGGGAAGCCAGGGCGGGTGGATCACCTGAGGTCAGGAGTTCGAGAACAGCCTGGCCAATATGGTGAAACGCTGTCTCTACTAAAAATGCAAAAATTAGCCAGGCGTGGTGGTGAGCACCTGTAATCCCAGCCACTTGAGAGGCTGAGGCAAGAGAATCACTTGAACCAAGGTGGCAGAAGTTGCAGTGAGCCAAGATCATGCCACTGCACTCCAGCCTGGTGACAGAGCAAGACTCTGACTCAAATAAAAAAAAAAGAAAAAGAATATCTTTCCATATTCTATACAATAAATTCCAAACTCCTGAGCATTGCATTTGAACCACTTCAAAACCATAATCCCACTTTGTCTCTCTACCCAGGCACACACAAAATAATCTACTCTCTACCCAAGCAGCACAACCCCTTGCCAAACCTCCTTGTATTTGCAAATTTCTATACCTATGTACAGACTTGGAATGCCCTTCCCCTATACTTCTGTTGGGCAATCCTAGTCATCTCAGCTCAAATTTATTTTCTTCATAATAATTTCTTCCTCTGAGCTTCTAAAGCATTTTGAAAAAAGTATGTTGCTTTCCCCACATATTTAGAGGACCATACTTCTTGGGCCTAAGTATGTAGCAGCTGTTCTACCAGAGTTAGTTAAATGAGTAACAAAAAAAATCAGATCATGTGCAATGGGTAGCTTAAAATTATTTTGTTTAAAACCAAACCACAACCACATTTTAAAACTGTATCTGCACCGTCAGAGTTAAGAATTATTCCCCTAATTTTGGCTGTCAATAATATTTGCAATATTTCAAGCCAATTTCTCATTAATCATTAATATAACTTCTGAATTGTTTTCACGTTTCTGCCTTCCCAGAAGTATCAGCTCTGGATAATGAGAACTGTCCTTTCTTCTAGTTATTTAGTATCTCGAAAGTAAAATAACTGAGAATTTCACATTTAAAATAAGTTTGTTACCCCAAATTGGTAACTTTCTAATCTGAGCAAATCAGAGAGCTATACTAACATGATGACTATGTAATTCTTTATAGTTTTAACTCTTTACTAAGGATTTTTAACTCCAAATATGAACTGAATAGAACTTCAGAGTCAATAGAGAACCAATGAATCAGATTTAGGAGGAAAATTAAGATTCATGGGGAGCAGTGGCTCATGCCTGTAATCCCAGCACTCTGAGAGGCCAAGGCGGGCAGATCACTTGAGGTCAGGAGTTTGAGACCAGCCTGAACAACATGGTGAAACCCCATCTCTACTAAAAACACAAAAAATTAGCCAGGTGTGGTGGCACATGCCTGCAATCTTAGCTACTCGGGAGGTTGAAGTACAAGAATCACTTGAACCCAGGAAGCAGAGGTTGCAGTGAGCGGCAATCACCCCACTGCACTCCAGCCTGGGCGACAGAACAGGACTCTGTCTCAAAAAAAAGAAAGAAAAAACCCACAAAAACTTAAAATTCAATACCTTTTATTCCAACTTAATAAGCCTATAAGAGATTCCAGGAACAAGAGATGTAAGTCACAGTCTTAGCCCTTAAGGATTTCATATAATAAAGGGAACCAAACCAACTATATAGTACCCAAAAATGTACAAAGTGCTGTGGATATTCAGAGAGATGGTATTTGAGATGGTCTTTAAAATATAAGTTTTACAACAGAAATTATATTCTGGGCAGAGACAAGAGGAGAGGACAAGAGATCCAAGAGCTTACAGAAGAATATAATGGACTCAATAAAAGAAGTATGTCTCATATCCTTTGTTGGAGAAACAAAAAAAGTGTAAATAAATGATTAAATAATTACCAAGAATTTCCAAAGAAAAAACGGAGCCAATTAATGTCAAAAACTACGGCAGAGTTAAACAGAGTAAATAGGAAAAATAAAGACAAGGTTTTTCAATTTCACTTAGATACTGGTGAAATTTTTACCTCAATGGTGAGGTAAAAAATTAGACTGTGAGGTATTCTGGCTTGGAAAAACAAAGGTGGCTCAATATAAAAGACTCATCATGAAAAAGAACAATTAAGGCCAGGAGAAAGAGATCTAAGGGAAGACATGAACATGTATGCTGCCAGAGGGAAAGGAGCCAATGGAAAGATAAGGAAGTTACAGAAAATGATTGGAAACCAAAGCATGGAAAAAGAAAAGTCGAGCCTTTGGCAGGAGGGGATGCTTTTTTCCTCTGGGGAGGAGCACTTCTCTGAGATACGTGCAAAGGAGTTGAGGGATCCTGAGTGGGATGGGAAAGAAAGTACCTGCAAACTTGAGGAGTACAGGCAGTTGAAGGAGAGGAAGAAAGCAAGAGACAAAAAGAATTCTAGCAGCAACGAGGGTTTATTAATTAGCTGGACTCGAAAACACAAATTTGCAAAGATCCAGTCAGCACATTTGGTGACCCCCTAAACCACAGAAGCCTGGAAGGCCATGAGGAGAGATCTGCCTAAGTTACTCAGGTTGGTAAGGCCTAAGACCCATACCCAGCCAGCTCAGGCTTCTAGTTCAGCACTCTAGTGACTATGCCGGCTCCTTTTTCAACAAAATTATCCTAAAGTTGGTTATATTTAAAACCTAATGGCCACTTTTAAAGTCATGTTCTTAAAACAATGTAATGAGATACTTTTCCTTAAATACTAAGACAATACAATAAGAATTTTTTACATGTAAAACATCATCAACTGTGAAAAGTCAGAAGGATTAACTGACACAAAAAACTCAGAACATGACTCACCTGGCGGCTTCGGGAAAACCCATCTTGTAGAGTGTTACAACCACAGCTCCTCCAAGGCCTAAATTATGCTGCAGAGCCACCTTTGCACCAGGAACTTGCCTCTTTCCGGCTTCCCCTCTCAGCTGCCAGCAGAGCTCGGCACACTGAGCCAGACCTAACAAATCGAACACAGAGCACTGAGTCTGTTGGATTAGAAAGCTGCCTCCCCCAGCTTTCTCAAGCCAGAAAAGGGATGTTTGTGACTTTAAATTAAAGCATTTGATTAAGCTGAGTCCACGCTTGTCTAAATAGTAACTTGTCTTAAAACACTGAAGGGTTTTGCAGCTAGTTATTTTCTAATTCTTTCCTGCACGCTTTAAACTTACTCAACCTGTCGTTTTCCAGCATGTTGAAAGAGAAAACGCCGAATCTACAATTCTCTAGTCCAGGGAAAATTGCTTAAAATTAATTTAATTTTACCATTTTTAATGTATCAAAAGAAGATAAACAAGGATTTGGAAGTTCACATTCCCTAAAAAGTATAGCTGGTATGGGAATTTTTTCCAATTATTTCCCCCCAAGTAGTTCTCAACAAGAATGAGTTGTTTTCCAGACCTATTCACAGCTACTCACTCACAAGAAAAGCTCTGGATTCACAAGGATAACATTTTGTCCCCTGAATAATAAAATCAAAGATGTTTAGAGCTGAAAGGAACTTACTGATGTGAACACTGAGAAACAGAAAGGTTAAATAATCCGTGGTCACAAAGCAGGCTAATTCCAGAGGTGAGGTTAGTTGAACCCATGATTCCAGATGTACACTTATTTGCCTTTCCATCAGACCAGCTATTGAAAGGACGCTGGGTTAAGAATGTTCTATCAGGATAGACTGGTCTGCAGGTCTATTACTTATGTTGCCTATTCTTCCATGCACATCCCAGCCACAACTTCCAATTCCTGAGTACCTGTGACAATTTCCTATATAAACCCAACTTCCCCAAGAAATTTAACTGCTGCTTTTCATTTCTAAGGAGTGTCTGTATATTTACACACCACGTATCTTAAACACTATTTAAAAATAGGTAGCTCCCAGTGTGGACAACATAGCAAGACCTCATCTCTACTAAAAATAAAAATTTTTTAAATCAGCCAGACATGGGGACACATGTCTGTAGTTTCTAGTTACTCAGGAGGCTGAGGAAGGAGGATGACCTGAGCCCAAGAAGCCAAGGCTGCAGTGAGCTATAATCATGCCACTGCACTCCAGCAGGGCAAGATTATAGGGTGAGACCGTGTCTCAGGAGAAAAAAAAAAAAGGAGGTATCGCCATACCTGGTAATAACTTTTTGAATTGTGAACATTTTAGAAATTAATGAGGAAGGTCAAATTGAAATGACTCTATTATACCCAAACTTGGGGGCAATCGGTTTTACTGGAAATCTGCCTTTATAAAAAGTCTAAATGAATATGTAAGACAAAAAACATTCAAACTGGTCTTAGACACACTGCTAGTTGTCTTCACAAAAGAATAGATGCAATTTACAACTATTAGAGAAAATACTCAATCTTGCCGTTGATCAAACAGATACCATTTTATGCCAATCAAATTGGTAAGAATGTTTAAAAATGGGAATAATCAATGCAGGGGAAACTATGGCAAGATAGCCACCTCCATATAGAACTGGTCAAAGTTTAAACCTGGACCACCTTTTTGGAAAGCAATGTACAAAGTTATTAAGAGTCTTTAAAATGCCTTCAAAACCATTTCATGGAAATAATCAAATGTAGGGAAAGTTTTACACACAAAGCTATCGGTTCATCATATTGTTATAACAGTGAAAACCTAGATAATCTATAAGTGAAATAACTAGGGAATGGATATGCAGAGGTGGGCAAAGGGACCAAGTTCTCCTTGTTCCCCTGAAGGTTTGCTGAAAAATCAACTTGCAAAAGTCAGATTAATTACAGAAAGGGTATACAAATTTATTTAACATATATACATAGGAGCATTCAGAATAAAGACCCAAAGATACAGGGAGGTTGTCCATTTCATGCTTAAGTTCAACAAAGTATGGAACAGCTGTATAGAAATACGATTGGACAAAAGGTGTATGATCTAATGCCAATAGACTGAGTGGAGAAACCCAGCCAGGCCTATCCCTCGAGATTCTTCTCGGCCTCTCTGAACATGCACTCCTTCCTTCTGGGTGTGCAGCAGGACCCTTCCTGGAATGGGGGTCTTATGACCTATAGTCAAACAAGATAGGTCAGATAATTTCTTTATGGCCTGTTTTTGCACAGAAAAATGGAGGGAAGTTAGAGTGGTAATCTAGGTTTTATGACTGGTTTTGGGAAAAAAGAATTCTGGTTTCCATGACCTGCTTTGAGGAAGAGGGATTAGTTCCTACGTCTGGCCTAGGGTGGGGCAGGTGGGGAGGAGAATGGGACTGAGAGACAGGAGGCCAGGAAAAGGCCACAGAAAAATTTTTGCTTCTGAGGCTTTTATTTTGGCATATTGTTTTCTAAGCCCCAACAGTTATGTAACTATAAACTAGATGTAAAGAGAAAAATCAAACTGTTCTTCCTCTCTACTCAACACATTCATAGCACACTTCTGTGACCAGATGTCGGGAAGGTGAGGGGTTCTCCCAAATACCAAATCGATTCTTTTACAAACACTGACAAGGTGTTCTGTAATTCATTTCAATTCTAACACTATTTACCTGGAGAGAGTGTCAGATCCCATGGGTTGAGGGCTCAGTCCCACCAGGCTACTCACATTTCAGATGCCAAATGCAAGTCTAGGCCACCTGTACTTCCAACCAACTGGTTACAAACCATCATCTTGCTGCAAACATTTCCTAACAAGACATTGGTCAACCTTTTTATATGAAAGTAACTGGCCTAGGACTCAGCTACATAGATAAGGGTATACAATCTGGTTGCTTCTAAAAATAAACCATTCGAACATATATCAAATACTTTACCAAATGTTAAAGATAACAGAGAATTCACAGTGTAATGTAAATGCAAAGTGTTAACAAAGACAAGGATACTAAGTGCTATGAATAACCACAGAATGGAAAAGCTCTAGGGGATAACATTTTGAGTTATTATCTGAGGTCTTTTCTTCCTTCTGCTTGAACCTATAAACCTTCCTATATTATCCAGATGGCCAAGTACAATAAAGTCATAATTCAGCTTTAGTTTCAAATTAGATATCTAAATGCTTTTCCAAAAACAACATTAAAAAGCATGGTTTTCTACTACCAGAGCCTGAATTTTTGAGGAAGAAAAGGCTTGTTGAGCTTCAAAGAGCAAAAAGCTTTCATAGACTCAGCATAAACTGAAGAATGTATATTTATAATAGAGCAGTTTTTCTCTCCAAAAGATATAAAATTATCTGTCACATGTAAAATATATTTCAAAAACTAGAGTAAAATACATTAGTGCCCTCACATCCATGGTTTCACTTTCCACAGTTTCAGTTACCCTCAGTCGATTATAGTCCAAAAATATTGAATGAATGCCGAAAATAAATAATTCATAAGTTTTAAGTTGCATGCTGTTCTCAGTAGCATGATAAAATCTCACACCATTCAGCTCCATCCCACCTGGGTTGTGAATCATCCCTTTGCCCAGCATATCCAAGTAGTATACCCTACCTGCCCATTAGTCAGTTAGTAGCCATCTTTGTTATTAGAACAACTGTGACGGGTCCTGCAGTGCTTGCATTCAAGTCATCCTTAGTTTACTTAGTGATGGGCTCAAAGTGCAAGAGGAGTGAGGTGGCAATTCAGATGTGCATGTAAGTGCTTCCTCTAAGTGAAAAGGTGGAAGTTCTCAACTTAAGGAAAAAAATTGTATGCTGAGGTTGCTAAGATCTATGGTAAGAAAGAATCTTCCGTCCATGAAATTGTGAAGAAAGAAAAAAAGGGCCAGGCGTGGTGACTCAGGCCTGTAATCCCAGCTTTTGGGAGGCTGAGCAGAGAGGACCGACCACTTGAGCCCAGGAGTTTGAGACCAGCCTGGAAAACATAGGGAGACCCCATCTCTACAAAAAAAAAAAAGAAAAAATTAGCTGGGTGTGGTGGTGTGCACCTGTGGTCCCAGCTACTTGAGAGACTGAAATGGGAGGATCATTTGAGCCCAGGAAGTAGAGACTGCAGTGAATCACGTTTGCACCAGTGCACTTCAGCCTGGGCAACAGAGCAAGACTCTATCTCAAAAAAAGAAAAAGAAGGCATGATGGCTCCTGCCTGTAATTCCAGCACTTTGGAAGGCCGACACAGGTGGATTGCTTTAGCCCAAGAATTCGAGACCAGTCGAGGCAACATGGCAAAACCCTGTCTCTACCAAAAATATAAAAAATTAGCCAGGTATGGAGGTGTGTGCCCGTAGTCTCAACTACTTGGGAGACTTTGAAAGGAGAATCATCTGAGCCCAAGAAATAGAGGCTACAGTGAGCCATGATCATGCCACTGCACTCCAGCCAGAGCAACAGAATGAAACCATGTTTCAAAAAAAAAGAAATAGAAATAGAAATTCAGGGCCTTCTCCTAGTTATCTGTAGCTAGTAATGGGTATCTAGAGTAGACACCATCTCCTGGCTCTGTTTGTCCTGGCACAAATAGAGTTTAATGAAAAAATTTAACTCTTCTCACATTGCAGTGGTAAAAATGCAAAAACTCTGGGCAATGGAAATAAGGATGGGTGGCCTAGAGGATATGATGAAAGGTAAAATAGAAGCTTTGGTGAAAAGCTAATTAGCCCTTACTGACTTGCTGGCTTTTTAAGAGCTTATATTGGATTTAGGTCTTGCCAGTCATCATCCCAGGATTTATTTTGGCAACCTCTTATAGAATAGAAGAGCTAAGCCATGGTTTGATTTGAAAATGCTGGGTCCCTTGGCTAAAATTCCACTTATTCTTGCATCATTTTCACCCAAATTCTTAAGACCCAAGAAGTTTATAATGCCTTTAAAAGTACTGAAACATGTAAACAAAAATCATAAGATAGAATAATCATTAAAAAAATCAAGAACTATGTGAATGCAGAAAAATAATTACTTCCCACAGGAGATCAGAGCATCTTACTTATAATAGAATTGAAAGGATCTATGAATTCATCAAATCTAAGGCCCAACAGATGGGCAAAATTCTCCTTACAACATTCCTATCAAGTTGTCACATGTATTTTTTGTGCACAGTCTCCGAGACAGGTAATGCATGCCCTCAGGAGGCAACCTATTCCATTTTTGAGAAGCCATGTTAGAAAGTTCTGTCTTGTATCCAGCCAAAATCTACCTTCCAATAAATTCTTCCTAATGATCCTAATTCTTCTCACATTAAACATATGTATTCCCTTTGCTCCATGCCAAGTTTTCAATGTTAAAGGAGGAATAATATATTTGACTATCCCTTTAAATATGCAAAATCATGTATTGAGCACTGTTAAAGGTAGACAGACAAATGAAATATGAATCCTGACTTCATAGGCTCTTAATCAAATAGGGAAGAATTTTTAAAAGCTTATAAATAATTACAATATATACTATGAGCATAAATGTCAAAAGAGAAGTACTGAGAAAGTATGGGAGTTCGGAAAAGGGAAAGATTAATTCAATCTATGGAAAGAATCAGTGATACACGAAAAGCTTCATAAGGTAGGTAACATTTGAGAGAGCACTTGAAGATGGGCATTTCCGCTGAGGAAAGAACGCTGAAGCACAGTATAACGGTTAAGACCCTGTACGCTAGAAATACATAGCCTGTGTTTGAATCCTAGCTTTGCCACTTTCTAGCTTGATGACTTCATGCACATCATTTAAACTCTCCATTCCTCTATTTTCTTATTTTGTAAAAGAGAAAAATAGATATGAAAATAGAATGCACACGGCCAGGCACGGTGGCTCACACCTGTAATTCTAGCACTTTGGGAAGCCAAGGCAGGCGGATCACCTGAGGTCAGGAGTTCAAGACTAGCCTGGCCAGCATGGTGAAACCCCATCGCTACTAAAAACACAAAAATTAGCCAGGCGTGGTGGTAGGCGCCTATAATCTCAACTACTCTATAGGCTGAAGCAGGAGAATTGCTTGAACCCGGGAGGGAGAGGTTTCAGTGAGCCGAGATAGCGCCATTGCACTCCAGCTTGGGGGACAAAAGTGAGAGAGAGAGAGAGAGAGAGAAGGAAGGAAGGAAAGGGGAAGGGAAGGGAGGGGAGGGGAGGGGAGGGGAGGGAGGAAAGGAAGGAAGGAAGGAG
>CAUYLG010005278.1:0-14763 GCA_963573385.1 Cacajao melanocephalus | reverse complement strand
CAAGCTAATTCCATCATGGCCCCTGCGCCCTGTAATAAATAAGATCTGTTATTTCTACTACAACCCAGCCACTTAAGTAACAGTCGAAGTGACAATATATCCACAATGTGTCCTCTAGTCCTTGAAATGTCTGGAGACCCGCACCCTCCTCTCTGCCCGGGAGATGATTTACGGAATCCCCTAAATGTTTGAATGGCTTCACTCTCACCCCCGCCCCTGACCCTCATCTGTGCCCAGAAAGTGATTTACAGAATTCACTAGCCCTCGGAATGTCTGAAGCTCCTCACCCCCACCCCCCCCACAAACCCATACCCGGGAGAAAGGTATAAAAGGTATTGACACCCTCCCTCCGAGGCCACGGGTTGGAGAGACGTGAGTCCTCCGTGGTCGCCGGCAATAAAGACCCTGCAATTTGGCCTACTTTTGTCTTGGTGTTAACTTTCTATGCTTGGTTCAGTACAACAGACACAGTATTGTGAGACACAATATTATGAAGGCAGAGTCAGTAATCATGTTAGTAGGCTTAGGTGACAGAATTCCTCATACAGCAGCAGCATATAAATCACAAGGAACAGAGTTCTAGAATTAGGGCACCACTTTTAATGTGTAAAGTTGCTAGTCTTTCCAGATTATCCAATTTTCTTCAGAAAAGCCTTGAGGTAAACTCTTTCTAGACAACCATAAATCCTCATGCTAACTAACCAACTTCGTGGTGCAGATTCAGAGAGCTGTATCTGGAAGGCTTGTAGTACAGATCTTTGGAGTGAGGGCTTCTGAGATGGCTGAGATGGAATCCTTCAGATGCTAACTAATCACATCTGGAATGCACATTCCTGATTAGGGCAATTCAAATGTAGCTGTCAGCACATAGTATTTAAGAGAAAATTAATTCATATGTTGTCTATGCTGAAATTTCTAAATTGAATTATAAAAAAATATAAAAATGCTTTTCATCCTTTGTCTCAAATATAGTCATGAATCACTTAATGATGGGAATACATTCTGAGAATTGTGTCACTGACTAATTTTGTTTTGTAAGCATTATAGAGTGAACTTACAAAAACCTAGGTGGTATAGCCTATTACACATCATCTCCAGCTCCATTATAATATTATTTGACCACTATTGTATATGTGGTTCATTGTTGACTGAAATATCCTTGTGTGGTGCATGACTGTATCCTCTGAAGCAACACTGTTCTTAGGATGGTTGATTCTGATGGTTTCTGTCTTTATAATTTGGGGGTAGGAGTCTCAGAACAAGTCTAAAGATGCCAGACTTCCTTCCCTATCTTGATGTGGGTTTGTTTGGGATCCACTTTTCATGGCTCTTTTTGAAGGCAGAGTCTTATTGGCTCCTCATGAGTTACAGTTATGTTCATTGGACACATTGCAAAACTAAAGCAAATTGCCTCAGTGATGCAGATTAACAAGATCAAAATGCCTGACAGAAAGTGAATATTATCTACAAGATGCATTTCTGTACTCCAGAAGCGTAGATGGGAGGTCTGCCAACTATGATTCTAGGGCCAAATCTGCACTTCAGCTTTTGTTTACTTCGTAAAGAAAGTTTATTGGAACATGGCTATGTCTGTTCATATATATATTGTCTATTTCTGCTTTCACATTATAACAGCAGAGTTGAATAGTTGAGACAGAGATGGTGTGTGTCCTCCAATGTCAGAAACATTTCTTATTTGACTTTACAGAAAAAAGTTTGTTGACTCCTGCTATAGATTGTAGTGGGGCAGTAAAAACATACACTTGTGTCTCAATTTTGTCATCTTTAAATAGAGATAGTAATATTACTTATCTCATAGGGTGTCATGATGATAAGTGTTCATTAAATGTTAGCTGTTAGATGAAAGCACATAAACAAACTTTGCTCAAAGTTCTCTGTGGACAGTTCTCTGGGAGACTCCTTCTTATGTGTGTCTACTCATTTTTCTTCATCTTCCTCTGCAGTACCACAGGGAAAAACCATTGGTGTCACTCATGAATGCATCCCATCATTTCCATCACGCACTGAAGTCCCCTGCCCACCAACAGACTCATAGGAGTGACATTTCATATGATTTGAATGTTTGTGTCCCTCCAAAATTCATATGTTGAAGTCTACCCTCCAAGGTAATGGCATTAAGAGATGTGGCCTTTGGGATCTGATTAGGTCATGATGGCTCTGCCCTCATGAATAGAACTAGTGCCCTTATAAA
Organism: Cacajao melanocephalus; assembly: GCA_963573385.1. Taxonomy (NCBI): domain Eukaryota; kingdom Metazoa; phylum Chordata; class Mammalia; order Primates; family Pitheciidae; genus Cacajao; species Cacajao melanocephalus. The sequence goes on along the minus strand of CAUYLG010005278.1, from coordinate 12,551 downwards.
TGGGCTTAAGGGAGTCTGTTAGCCCCTTCTGCCATGTGACGATTCAGCAAGGTGTCGTTTATGAAGCAGAAAAGGAGCCTTGACCAGACACCTTGATCTTGGCCTTTCCAACTTCCAGAACTGTGAGGAATAAGTTCTTATTTTGTATATCACCCAATCTAAGAAGTTTTTGTTATGGCAGTCTGTTGGGATTCACTCGGGGTGGCTGGCAAAATATTAGGGAAATATTAGGGAAAGTAAAAGATTATAGTCCCAAACCTTTTGGAAGGCCAAAAGGTTTTAATGGAACAGACTGAAGGCAGTCAGTTCATTATGTTAGAAATTTAAGTCAAAGGGTAAAAGATAGGGACAATAAAAGCTTCTGCAGTTAAGTCTGTTTACCCCACATCCCTTTGTCTCTACTCTAATTTGTTTGCTCATGTAAACGTTGTGCTGGGTGGTCCTTTCAGGGGGAGGTCAAAGGGGAATTACCCTTTAATGGTGTTTACTCTGGGCCCCAGAACCTAAAGCTGTTATCATTTGTAAAACCACTCTTTTAAGCATGTCAATTATCCACAAGCATGTTGACTTAGAACCTCTGTTATTGAATCTATACTGAATAAATGTGAGAAGGTACAGGGAGTTATGGTCAGTTAGCTGCAATCACCCTCTGAAAGCAGTTGACGGCCATCCCTAGCCCAATCAAAATCACTGTACTAGGTGTGAGAGTGTATTCATTCATCTGTCATTGAGTCAGGGTCTGCATGACAGACCTCCGCAGGTGGTGATCAACGTCTCAGGTGGTTACCCTGATGTGATCAAGGTCACAGCAGACAAAACGGACTAAGACACCATTCACAGACTTTCTCTCTTTCCCAAGGCTGCATTGCAAAGCATTCACTTTTATCATGTCATCTTTCTCTATTACCTTTTGTCTTCTAACTGCTGCTTCTATTCCAACAGTGATTTACAACCTAGTTCATGGTTTGATGAAATGGGTCAATAATACTGATATGGTTTAGATCTGTGTCCCCCCTAATTTCAAATTATAAACCCCATTGTTGGATGTGGGGCCTGGTGGAAGGTGACTGGATCATGAGGTTGGATCCTTCTTGAATGGTTTAGCATGATCCCCTTGGTGCTGTTTTTGTGGCAGAGATCTGGCTGTTTAAAAGTGTGTGGCACCTCCCCATCCACTTTCTCTCTTGCTCCTGCTCTCTTGCCATGTGATGTGCCTGCTCCATCTTTGCCTTCTGCCATGATTGGAAGCTTCCTGAGGACTCCCTAGAAGAAGCTACTATGCTTCCTGTACAGAACCATGAGCCAATTAAATATTTTTTTAAAAAAATAAATGATCCAGTTTCAGATATTTCTTTACAGCAATATGAGAACAGCCTAATACAAATGCAGACACAATTTTGACCTGTGACAGATTAGAAATGTGTTAGAAGTTGTGATTTTTTAATATAGGTATTTTGGATCTAGACACTGGGGTTGGGGGGATGGGGGGAAGTTCAATGCATCTAGTCAGGAGTTTGAACCTCCTTTTGATAGGGAATTCCAGGTTGTGGATGATGTGAACATATTTCTGGAGCTGGGACAATAGTGTAGTAATTAGAAATGCTACAGATGTTGGCTTTCACAGGTAAAAGGCCAGTGGATGAACAGGGAGATGCTGCCAGTCTGTTTTACCTGGCACATGAATAAGCTTGCACAAGATCTGCTTGACTCCTCTCATGTTATCAGACTTCGTTACAGTCCAGACCAGTGGCCATAGCTCAACAGCAAGCTTGCAATTTTAACAGTCTTCATTTTCCAGTTTCGGCCAGTGCTTGAAAAATATTCACAGCTCAGAGAGATGTGCAATTTCATGAAGGATTACAGGTTCTGTATACCAGCTCTTAAAAAAAGCGGTTAGTCAGTGAAAATCAGACACTGAGATGGACAGCAACTGAAGAGGCAGAAACTAAGCTGTTGATATTTTTGAAGGAAAAGCAAGTTTTGAAGACCAGCCATATTGCAATGCATTGATAAGTTTTATTTTAATAGCATATGCTCTGCTGGCCCATTAGTTGTCAGAGTTCCCATTTTCCTGTATTACAGCAGTAAAAGGGCTGCTGACTCAGAGAATCTAAAAAAGAAACATCAACTAACCTATTTATTTCTTCACACTGCCCCCTCCCCCACAGACTTCACAAAACAGAATTTTATTGCTAAAGATAATTACTGTGTTCTTTCCAACCATGCAGTCTATTCCCGGTGAAAAATCACTGGCCTCTGGCTGGGTCTGAGCCTTTTATTTTTCCTTTTGGAGGCACTTATCCCCAGTGAGGCCAGGGTAATCATGCTAAGAATAGTAAATAAAGGGCCATTAAAGCCTTTTTTAGGTGTGACCAATAGGTTGCATCTGGTCAAGAATAGACCCTCTGCAAAATTCCAGCCCATGCTGCATTGACAATCTTTTTACAAGGAGTTAGCAGGAAAATAGAGAATGCTAACTTTAGATGTTTAATCATTTTAGGAGATCAATTTACATAAAACTAGCCCACAAAAAGGAAAGTCCAGGAATTGTAAAGAGGATGCTTATTTATTTTATTTTGTATTCCACAGACTTTAGTTTCAATTCTGATTGTACTTGCATAGGAGGCCTGGAGGCGGATGTTGTTTTCCTAGCTGCACAGTCTGGTACTCTTAAGATGCACACTTAAGCCTCTTTTGGCAGCTTCTCTTCCTCACTGCAGTTTGCCACTATTTTATGATTGCTCTTCTTTTCTGTATGCTGCTTACCTTGCCACTAAATTCTATGTGGGTGAGAAAATCCATGCTTAAAATAAGTAATAGGGATTAATTTTTTTAGCTGAGAGATCATTCTCAGATAAATCCTTGGTTCTTTATCACAGCTATGTTGCTAACTATAGTGATCCATTTCCTAACTCCATTTTTTTTTTTGCATTGCAAAGCAGTTTAACAGCACTAAAACAGTTTGAAAAAGAAAAATGTGGCATTGTACTCTTAATCCCGTGATCCAAAACAACTTCTTTTATTCATATTCTCTTCCAGGTAATGCCCGCAAGCAAGTATCTTTTTTACGTAATTGTAAACATTGTGCACATACAACTGTGTATTCTGGTTTTTATGCTGTATATTATGTTTTAAACATTATGGCCAATTGCTAGTCATGACAAATATATTTGACAACTGTGAAAATTCTGTGGAGTGGATGGGATCCAATATCTTTAACGGTTTCCTTATTATTAGTATAAAGTATTTTCCTCCTCTTTTCTCCTCTTTCCTTCTTCCTCTTCTTCCTCCTCCTCCCTCATTCTACTCCACCCCAAACCTCTTCCCTTCTCCTCCCTCATCCTTCTCCTTCCATCCTCCTGTTCTTCCTTTCTCCCTCCTCCTCTTTCTTATTTTCCATCTTCTTTCCCTCTTCCTCCATATCTTTCTCCCCTTCCTCCTCCTTATCCTCCTCCTGTTTCTGTTCCTCCCTGTGATTATAGATATAATAAACCACTTTGCATATATATTGTATATAGATATATACACTTACATATGTTTACATATGTGTATGTGTGTGTATATATATATGTCCTATATATAAGGATTTTATATATATATATATCTGCCAGCAGAGGACATAGGTTTCTTTTTTCCTTAGAGATAAAAACAGTATGAGATATTACGAGGAGAGAAAAAGAAACTTGAATTTTGTAATAGTCACCTAGATAAAAAAACAATAGGAATGCATACAAATTACTTTTAGAAATGTTAAAGTAAATAATACAATGTTAAGTACCGAATCATCTGAAATTTTAAGTTTCCTAAAAATAGTCCATATAATATCACAACTGACACAAAATTTGCTGTATTTGAAACACACTTCACCCTATAATACTTGTAAGCAAAATTCTGAAGTGTTGACAGTACCAAAAGTACCTTAAAAAGTACATTTTACAAGTGTATAAACATTTTTAAAATATCATTAATAAAATATACAAATGAGTCCGAGATTAACTGCAAAATACATGCAACATATTTTACTATTTCATGTGTTCTAAACATAGGCAGAATTAGGTTTTAGGTTATAAATCTTCATTTCCTAAGAAGTTCTTAGGTTTTCTGATTCAGTATCTCAACTTTTAAGTTTGAAGTGTTCTTTGTAGTTGCTTCTGATACTTTTCACTTTTTGGGGGCCTCTGACAAAGTATGTGGCACAGAATGAGCAATGGTTCCATGTGGTGTTATAGGAAAAAATTTTAAAAGAAAAAAAAAAAAACTCTTTCTATTGAAGTTCCAGAGAAAGGGTCATATGTTCCTGATGAAGACTGAAGTTTTTCCTGTAATAATTATCTTGTTCCTTCTCCCTTTACAAAATAGACTCACAGGTTTCATAGCAAGTGGCTTCTTCCTAATGCCATCCCAAACTCCTGTCTGTAATGAAGCTCGGCAGGGCTTCTTTTACAATTATCAGAACATACATGTGTTTCTGCATTACTGCTTAAAAACTGATTCACACCGGGCGCGGTGGCTCACGCCTGTAATTCCAGCATTTTGGGAGGCTGAGGTGGACGGATCACTAGGTCAGGAGTTTGATACCAGCCTGGCCAACATAGTGAAACCCCGTCTCTATTAAAAATACAAAAATTAGCTGAGCATGATGGCTGAGGCAGTAGAATTGCTTGAACCCAGGAGGTGGAGGTTGTAGTGAGCCGAGATCATGCCACTGCACTCCAGCCGGGGAACAGAGTGAGACTCTGTCTCAAAAAAAAAAAAAAAAGAAAAGAAAAGAAAAGAAAAAAGAAAACTAATTCACTAAGGACACACTTTCTGTTCACATCTAACATCCACAAAGACTCTGTAACCATCAACTTCCCTTATGATGGTTAGAAAGTCTGGAGGAGTAGAGTGGCTTTAGTAAGCCTATTTTTCTTTTATATTTGGTTTCTTCTGTCCCCAATACACTTAACCCCATTCACTAAATTTTAAAGCAGCAAGTCTCTTAAAAATACATTTAGCCTGACAAATACTGGGAAAATCTATTGTTAGTATCTCCAACTCTTAAATTATTATCATCATTCTTCTTATTCTTCATAGCATCACTTTTACAGTGAAACAGTTGACACATTTGTGAACCATCCATATAATTGACTATTTCCTTGACTATCCACTGGTTTAGGTTTTGCAATATTTTACATGAAGAAAGAGTTTTGAATAACAGCATTGGCACTCAACATCCTCAGGTGTTTGAATGTCTTTCCTTTTAAAAGTTGCATCCCCTACGCCTACAGCTTAGGGCTTAGAATTTGCTATCAGGCTAGCAAAATATGTTTTCTTATCTTGCTAGTTCTTCAGGTGAAGTTCACAGCCTTATCAGGAAGCAAATTCTTCTTGAATTTGGTATTCTCTGGAAAATCTGCTTCAAAAACACTGGAAGGTATAAGTTCCGAACGACATCCAAGAGGAATGGAATGTTTTTCTCCAAAGTCAAAGTAATTTTGAATGTACAATATTTTTAATGAAAATAATAACAGGACCATCATTAATGCTCTGCAAATTATCTATGATTTCAAAAATTGCCATCACCTTTTGAAATCATCTGCCATTTTCTTAATATGGGCTTTATTTAACCTGAATCCGATTTTGTGGGAACTTGCAAATTCTGTTGTCCTCAAGTCAAATGGCAATTGCAATGATATGGACAATCTTTCTGATGTTCATGCCAAATGGCACCACACTCTTGGAACACTGTTCAGCCGGCAATGTCTGCAGTGAGTTTTGAAGTGCATGGCAGTCATCTTCTTCTTACTTAGCTATTTTTGTTTTTGGCAGCTGGTCTGCTGCTTACTGCAGAGGCTTGCCATTTGTTCAGGGTAGAGCAGCCTTGAAGTAGTAGCCCAGATTGAGACACTTGATGTGAGCTTGGTCTTAAGGATAATGTGGGGTAGGCCTCAAGTGAGCAAAGAGGCACTGAAGCAAGATATGGAGAAGCAGCACTGAGTTCCTGGGAGCTTAACCGGAAACCCAAAGTGGTCCAGGTGGAAGCCAAAGTAGAGAGATTGCTGCTGCAGAGGTGGAAACTGATGTTCTTTTCCTGTTCCTTTGCCCCTTGTTGCCAAGCCAAATATTGCATGATAGTCCCTTTTGACACATGCTCCAATTAGGCATGACAGAATGACCTTCCTCTTCATTATTCTTCTTTTGCCTATTTGTCCTCTAGGCTTCCTACCACTTAGAAGATCATTTAATACTTACATGCATCAAACTAGCTCTCTCTAATGCTGTATTTCTCAGGTGATCAGAGAGGCCTTCCCTGACCAATAAAAACTAAAAAAAGCCTCAATGTTTTCTTGATAATTCCAGTGTTTTCCTACTCAGTGTAGCATAGGAGCTTGGTCTCTGCAGTCAGACTACTTGGTTTGATTCACAGTAGCTCTACTTACAAGCTATTTAATCTTGGGTGGGTTCCTTAATACAGATATACCTCAAGTTTCTCCTCTGTAAAATAATGTCTACTCATCACAACAGTTCCCAACACAAACCTACTCAATAAACTCAGGTTGGTGTACTGATACTCTTACTGCAGTTTGTAATTATAAATTTAAGGGTTATTTACTTGTTCATTTTTTCATTCCCTCACTACAGAGCAGGGATTGTGTGTCTGTTATTTGTCACTACATGCCCACCATGCAGCACAGTACCTGTCACATAGGCACTTCATAAACACTGTATTAATGAGTCACTCTTACAGTGTTTCGAAGTTGAACAACTGCATTTTCATTGCAGTCTTATAACAACTTCACTTAATTATATTGCTTTTATGTAACTTACTTGATTATTTTTGGGTAAATCCTTTTATTTTCAAATGTTCCACAAATGTTATATCTCAGTCATTGTATAAAGTCCTTTTGTTGGTGCCTATACATTGTGTATACATAATATACAAATGCCATTTTCAAAATAATAGTAAGATGGCAACAAATATGCCTACCATCCAATTTAAGAAATACTACCAGTGCATTTGAAGTTTCTTGCATGTTTGTTCCCAATCTCAGATGCCCCCACTCTCCACCCTGAGATACTGTTTTGAATTATTAATTATACTCATATCACCTGATAGATTTTTATCACAAATATCTGTATTTTTTCACTGCTGAATTTTATTTCATTGAATGACTATTCCACTACCTATCTTCTGTTCTCTTTATGGACATCTAGGTTGCCTTGCATTTTTTTCATTACAAACGGTGTTGCTATGAACATTCTTGTACATGCTTCCTGATACACATATGCCAAAGCTTCTCTGGAATATACATAAAACAGAAATTGCGTGCATTTTGTGTATGCCACCTTAAACTTAAGTAGGTTGTTTTTCCTTTTGTGACGTCTACCTTCATTGTTAGTTAATGCCTATATCAATTATTTTACTGCCAGTTTGCAAAAATAGTGATATTTTAAATTTTATCATTGTTCATTTATAGTCTCAGAGTTGCAATATTTCTTTCCAATGATCTTTGCTTTCTTTTAGTGAGAAATAGTATTTCAGGACCATTCTCTGGGCACTCAGTATGTTGCCCTTATGTTGTTGCTCTTACTTTGATTATTGTTTTCAGGACATTTCAGTGGACAGAGCTAGGAAATATTATCTAAGATAATTCACATTATGAGTTCACACTGATCTTCCAGTTAAAATTCAGGATTAAGCAAGTTTCAGTTAACCTTTTAAATCTGTATTTCCTTTTGTTCACTGTATTAGTCTCTTTTCGCACTGCTAATAAAACATACCCAAGACTGGGTAATTTATAAACGAAAGAGGTTTAATGGACTCACAGTTCCACATGGCTGGGGAGGCCTCACTATCATGGTGGACGCAAGGAGGAGCAAGTCACATCTAAAATAAATGGTGACAGGCAAAAAGATAGTGTGTGCAGGGAAACACCCCTTTACAAAACCACCAGATCTTGTGAGACTTATTTACTGTCACAAGAACAGCATGGGAAAGCCCCGCCCCCATGATTCAATTACTTCCCACTGGGTCCCTTTCACAACATGTGAGAATTATGGGGGTTACAATTCAAGATGAGATTTGGGAGGAAACACAGCCAAATCATATCACTCATTTGGAAAATTCCACTTCCCAATGACACTGACAAACTTTTTGTTTTATCCCGTGATACATATACTTGATTCTCAGAATAGCAATCTACAACTACCTCTACTAATATGATTTCTCAAAGTTTAATTTAATTATATGTAAATATATAATAAAATACTCAAAAGGACATTATATATATTTATATATTTTATATATGTATATTTATATATACACACATATACATATGTATGTATATATATACTTCCTTTTGAGTCTTTTTTTATTTAAAGTGTCTTGGAATGATTCTTTTGTGTGCTGTTTTGCTACCAACTTATATATAGATTCATGTGTTTCATTTTGCTTTTAAATTTTAGAGACTGTCTTATTTGGATTTAACTTTTAAAATTATGTAAAATAATTATGTAAAGTGAAATCTACACATTAAGCTATATTCATAAAAATATAATTTACATTCCTGTATCCTCCATCTTATTCCTTTTTTCCTTAGACAATTTTTCGGTTTTTGGTTTATACTTTAATTTAAAAGATATAAACTAAGGCACATGAATTGGTTTTCTAGTATCCTCCAAAGGTGAAATATGACTGTTTTTAAAATACCAGTATGAACCCATGGCTTTGAACATATCATATGGGTGTTAATCCATTGAGATTATTATTTTAATTGAAGCTCCAATTTTTCTATTTTTAGTCAGTGTAATCCTCTTTAAGTTGGTGCCTGAGATTTTGTTGGCACAACTTCAGTTATCTTTGACCTCTTCCTTGATTTCCAGTATGACAAGATGCTGCTCCCCCTCTCTTAGCTGAAAAGTGGTATAATATACACACTTTTATTTACCTGATATAAATGTAATATAATTTACTCAAATAGTACCCTATTGCTAAACTCTTTGGTTATGCCTAACTTTTTCCTATAATATATAATGCTGCAATGAATAACCTTGTACTTAGCCTTTCATATTTTGCCAGTGTATCTTTCCTAGAAGTATGATCTATTAGTCAAAGGGTACATTGATACACAATTTTAGGCACAATGTTTTTTAGAAAAGACTATCCTAGCAAGTGCAACCCATTTATATCTGGTTGACCATATCGTTAGAATAGATTTTCTCATGATAGATGACCAATTTCACCTTTGGTCCTAGGGAAAACAGTTTAATCAGTCTTTCTTGACAGTCAGCAGGGAAAACAGTTTAATCAGTCTTTCTTGACAGTCAGCAGGATTTGACTGATGTTGTGTGGAAGATTTGCTCACTGGCTCTGTTTATTCAAAATTATTTCCACTTAGGCTAATAAAGTCAACGTTGAGGCTAAAGCAAGACTTTAATACTCATGGGTAACTTGGGTGAATAGGGTATGTGAAATGTTGTTACCACAGAGTCTACATACCCTGTGTGGTGTGTGGTTTTTTTGAGAGAAGATCAAGCCCCACAGCCAGTATGTTTGCAAATTTAAAAAAAAATAATAAAACTCAACAGTAACTTCATCAATTGTATTGAACTAGTACCAAGAAAATAGTTTTCTGGGGAAAAGTATTTTATCATTAACATTGGTTAAAATTGCCAGAGCACAATGAAAATTTAAGCAGACAAGGATTTTGTTGGTTTTCACTGTTTTTAAATTTTCTACAGAGACTACACCTTTTTTTTTTTATAGCCTGTACTCAGTGTGGACAATTCTCATTACCCAATTTTGGTACATCATTATTGTTTTCACAAATTCGTTATTCAGATGAATAGTATCATAACTGATTGTTCAAAAATAAAGGCATGTATGTATGTTTAAAAAAACACATTTCTTAGGCACTTAACAAATGAACCCTAATTGTTTCCTCTCAGCTTGCTCCCTTTGCTTTTGCTTTTCCCAAATCCTCCATGCACAGCCCCTTAATATCTCGCCCCTCTCTCATTCATTAATTCATTCAACAAATATTTACTGAGATAATTTGTATGCATGTCTACACTGGGATGTCATTTTCTCTCGGGATTCATGTTACTTTTTGCAGAGAATTCTAAAGTTTTTGCTTATGATGTTTTTCAAAATTAACTTTAGACACAGAGTATTTGTCAATGAATTGTAAAAGGGCTCACTTACCCCACCATAATACTGGGAGTAAAATGCAGGTTGCGTACACTACTGTTTACTTGAAAATGGCTTCTTTCTTGTTTCTGTGAGAGTGTATCCATTCATGTGGTTCACACTAATCTGGGCACTCAGTATGACCAGTGGCCAAAAAAAGGTTGTGGATAAGAATTTTCTGAGGTGAAATTTCTCAGGACTGTTCGTTGTTACAGAGAAGCCTTTATTGTATCTCTAACAATTTTTACTATTTATTCATGAGGAAACAGGCTGAGAAAAGTTTAATAACTTGACTAAAATTAAGCAGCTAGTAACTTGTAGAGTCTGGATTCAAACTCAAGTCTCTCTGACTCCAAATCCCATGATTTTCAATATTACAGTAAACGGACTCCCTGAAGTCAGTTTGGCTTGTGTCTGGTTGCTATTTTACATGCTAACCAAGATCTAACTGGTCCTATGGGTTGAACAAATGAACTGTTTGTCTTTGAGAACAACAGCCTCAGCTGCAGAATAGGGCTTTTCCAAAGCCATTTGATACTGGGTAGATGTTCAAGGCAGAATTATGTGTAATCCTCACTGGGAAGGTTGCAGGGCTAGGTGTGGATTTTGCCCCATGCTTTCCAGCTAGTAAAATCACAGTTACAAATATTTTACTTTCAGCCAGCCCCTGAGGCTTGATTTCCTTTGCGCCCTGATTTGTAAGGTTATCTTCAAGTAATCAACTCTGCTTTTTCCATTTCTTCTCTTGGAACAAGGTAAAGGTCTTACACACATATACCCTGCTGGGATAAACAATAAATAGCTAAAGGAATGGTGTTTATTAAGTAAAAGTGACACTATCACAAAACCTTGTTTCTCTGTTATAGAACTATCTAAACTTTGAAGGTCAACCACATCTTTTGCCACATACAGAGTTCAAATATATTTATGCTTGAGTTTCTTCATTAATTCCTTCATTAGTAAAATGAACACAAAATTGCATATTAAGTAATTTTAATAAGTACTTATAAAGTGCTTCATTGATTTATTTATCAAATATTCCATGTTCATTCTAAGCTCTTAGAATGATGCTACATTAGTTTGCTAGGGCTACCGTAACGAAGTACCACAAATTGGGTAACTTAAAAAAGCAGTAATTTATTCGTTCACAGTTCTAGAGGCCAGAAATTCAAAATCAGGATGTCTTCAGGGTTGTGCTCCTTCAGAAGATGGTAGAGGAGTATCCTTCCTTGTCTTTTGTTAGCTTCTGGTCACATTGTGAGGTAGTGGAGGTTAGGACTTGAATGTATCTTTTTTAGTGGGGGATACCATTCAAACCATAATAGATGCCAAGATGAATGAAACACAGCCCTTAATTTCAAAATGATTCCTATATAGTAGGAGCAGTTGGCTGTAAAGAAATAACTTCTCTATAAAGCATCAGGCAGAGGTTTTAAGTGAAGAACCATGACAATTTCAAGGGGAGAGAGATCCCTTTAAATGGGGAGAATGTGGAAGGCAAGATTGGAAGTCTCAGGTATATAACATAGTGAACAATTTCCAGTGTAATGTAAAAAATGGTTTTTTTTTTTTTCTTTTTTTGAGATGGAGTTTTGCTCTGTCACCCAGGCTGGGATGCAGTGGCGTGATCTCGGCCCACTGCAACCTCCACCTCCCGAGTTCAAACAATTCTCCTGCCTCAGCCTCCCGAGTAGCTGGGATTACAGGCAGGTGCCACCACACCCAGCTATTTTTTGTATTTTTAGTAGAGCCAGGGTTTCATTATCTTGGCCAGGCTGGTCTTGAACTCCTGACCTCGTGATCCATCACCTCGGGCCCCACAAAGTGCTAGAAAATATTTTAAAAGAGATTGCAACAAATTTCTTCTTTTGTTGTTTAGTCCATAACTGGCATATCTCTGAACACCCTTGTCCCCACAATAGTTCTCTTACCCTGCCTTATTTTGCATAATACTAAATATAACCTGACATATTATGTATTACTTGTTTATTTACCTGCCTGTGGTAAAATGTAAGAAGTATGAAAATAGGGCTCTTAGGAAAAGTCAAACTGTTTCTCCCAACTCTCCTTTTTTTATTTTTATTTTTATGTTTTGAAAGAAAGAAAAAGAGAGAAAAGAAGAAAGAAAGAGTGAAAGAAAGAAAAATAAAGAATGAAAGAAAGAAAGAGGAAGAGAAAGAGGGAGAGAGAACGGGATTCTTGTTCTATTGCCCAGGCTAGAATGCAGTCTAAAAATGGATCTTAAAAACCTCTTTTATGCCAATAATTGTGCTTAACAATGGAGACAGGAAGGAATAAGGGATGAAAATAACAAACAAGCAGCCAACCAATATTTTATTTAAACCTGTGAAATGCTATGCAATTGCTGAGGAGTGATTTA
>CAUYLG010005277.1:0-32702 GCA_963573385.1 Cacajao melanocephalus | reverse complement strand
TCACACTCATTCTCCGTCAGGCCTTGTTCTCTTGCTGATGAGGAGCTGCGATCCCCTGTAGGAGGAGAGGCATTCTGATTTTGGGTGTTCTCAGCCTTTTTGCACTGGTTTCTTCCCATTTTTGTGGATTTATCCACCTGTCTCCTTTGTAATTGCCGACTTTCAGATTGGGTCTGAGTGGACGTCCGGCTTGTTGGTGATGAAGTTTTTTCTGTTTCTTAGTTTTCCTTCAGCAGACGCCCTTTCCCAGCAGAGCTAGGCTTTCCTGTGTTCAGCTGTGCTTACTGTGCTTACTCTCAGTCCTCAGCGCTTCCAATTGCTGTTCTTGTGGGGGTGGAACCAGCCGAGCCCGACTCAAAGGGCACCCAGTCACGTATACTCCGCACTGAGAAGCGCCACGCCGTGCTGGGGCACCAGCGAAACAGCTGCGCCAGCCAAAAGAGTCGCGCTGGTGACCGAAGTGGCTCCTCCGTTGGGTGGCTCCCAGTTTGTGGGCAACAGAAATTCGTCTGAAATTGCAGTGTCCACAGGCTCTCTACGCTTTCATTGGGAGCTACAATCCTGAGCTGTTGTTAATCGGCCATCTTGGATCTCTCTCCGCCCGGTGATGAAGTTTTTTCTGTTTCTTAGTTTTCCTTTGGCAAACGCCCCTTCCCCACTGAGCTGGACCTTCCCGGTTGGGCTGTGCTTGCTATGAAACTCTCAGTCCTCAGCGTTTCCAATTGCTGTTCTCCTTGTGGGGATGGGACCAGCCGAGCCTGACTCAAAGGGCACCCCATCCCATATACTCCGCACCGAGAAGCGCTGTGCCGAGGTGCCGGCAAAACAGCCATGCCGGCCAAAAAAGTCGCACTGGTGACCTGTGTGGCTCCTCCGCTGGGAATCTCCCAGTTTGTGGGCAACAAAAATTCGTCTGAAAGTGCAGCGTCCACTCGCTCTCTGCGCTTTCAGTGGGAGCTACAATCCTGAGCTGTTGTTAATCAGCCATTTTGGATCTCTCCCTGTAGTTTCATTTTCTTGTAGCGTCTTTGTCTGGCTTTGGATGTATTCTCTCCTGTTCTGTTTTGTGGAAGGATTTGAGAATGACTGGTGTTAATTATTCTTTAAATGTTTGATGGATTCACCAGTGAAACCACCTGTTCCCAGGTTTTTCTTTGTTGGTAAGGTTCTGATTCAATTACTTTTCTAATAAGTCTGTTCAGATTTTCTTTTCTTCTTGAGTCAATTTCAGTAACTTGTGTGCATCTAAGAAGTTTTCCATTTCATCTAGGTTATCTAATCTGTTCATGTGCAATTGTTCACAGTATTGTCTTATAATACCTTTATTGTTGTAAGGTAATCACGTCTCCATTCTCATTTCTGATTTAATTATTATTTTAAGTATTTGGTAAAGTGTTGTCAATTTTCTTGATATTTTAAAAAAACAATTTTGGTTTCAGTTTTTGCCTTTATTGTTTTTCTATTTTCAATTTTGTTTATCTCCATTCTAATCTTTATTATTTCCTTCTTTCTTCTAGCTTTGGGTTTGTTTTGCTGTTATTTTTCTTTTTCCTCTAGGTGTAGAGTCAAGTTTCAAGATCTAGTTCTCTAATGTTGACGTTTACAGCTATAAATTTCCCTCTGAGCAGTGATCTTACTGTGTCCCTTAAATTCTGTCATGTTTTCATTTTCATTTATTTCACAATATTATCTAATTTCCCTGAAGATTTCTTCTTTAAATCATTTATTAAGAATGTGTTATATGATTTTCCATTTTTTTCTGTTAATGATTTTTAGATTTATTCCATTGTGGTTGTAGAAGATATTGTATGACTTAAGTCTTTTAAAATTTATTGAAGCTTCTTTCTTAGGCTAACATATGACCTATCCTGGAGAACGTTCCATGGCACTTGAGCAAAAATGTGTATATTCTTGTTGTTAGAGGAAGTGTTCTATACATGTCTGTTAGATCTATGGGACAGTGCTGTTAGGTCTATACAGTCTATTAGGTCTATTGATTTACAGTGCTGTTCAAGTCCACTATCACTTTATTATTTTCTGTCTACATGTCCTATCCATTATTGAAAGTAAGGTATTCAAGTCTCCAGCTATTATTATGGAACTGTTTATTTCTCCCTTCAATTCTCCTCCTCTCCTAAGGTATACTCTTCCACCTCTGCTCTGGATCCCATATAATCTAATTTTCTACACCTGATCTTAGCCAAAAGGCCGAGAAGAGATATAATCTAATTTTCTTCAAACTATTCATTATACGCACTTTTTCTTCCCTCTTCAGCTGCTCCTATTTGATCTTTCCCATTGAAATTTAAACAAATTTAAATCTTTTCCATCTTAAAAGATGATTCCTTTAACCATGTTTTCTTCCCATTATAACTCTCTCCCTTTTTTACTACTCATCACAGCTCAAATTCCTGAAAGCACCGTCTTCCCTACTTTTACCCACTTCCTCACACTCCTCCATGCACTCTGCAATCCACTACAATCTTTTTTCTGTCCCTTCTATGCCAGTAAATCTTCTCTTACCAAAGTCACTAATAAAGGACCTCCTTTGATAGATTCAATGTTTTTTTCCCTCCCTTCTGTCCCCATCAACAATGGATGCTTTTAAATCCTTCTCTTACAAAAATAGTTGACACTGTTAGCCACGCCCTCTTTCTTGAGATAGTCTCTTCCCTTACGTTTCAGGACACCTCATTTTCTCCTTTCCTTTTTCACTTTCTTGGCAATCTAGTTTCCTTTCCAGGACCCACTTCCTCTCCCAGTCATTTCAATGTTTGTGTTCTTCAGAATTTTCTTCTTGACGATTTCTCCTCTCACAATATACACTCTCCCCTGGCTTCAACTCTCATATATATGCTGGCAACTCTCATCTATATGCTGATTATCATCCAAGTCTACATTCTTTTCCTATATTTCTGACATTCTAGTGGACATCTTCATTTGAATGTCTCACAGGTACCTCAAATTCACATGACTGAAAACTAAATACCTTGCCAACTTTCTTCACCTGAATGCCTCCCACTTATAATGTAAGTTTATTTCAAGCACTATATCTTTCAAGAAGCTCTGTCTGGGATCACTATCCATCCTTTGTGCTTCCTAGCTTTAGCTTCTTCCTTACAGAATGATTTTGTCTCCAGCATTTAGACTGAGTGGTCTTCAGGAACAGGTGCATGGTTTAGTAATCTGGGTGTCCCCTTTGTCTCATATAGTTCCTGACACAACAAGTTTTCAGTAAGTGTTGACTAATTCCAAATTAACACTCTTTCTTTCTTGGAAATGTTTTAAGATCTATTCCTCCAAGTCTCTTCAAATTTCTGTATATTTCATTTTGCCTTCAAGTAGATAACACGTTACAACATTCTATTTCACTGAAAGGACACCCATCTATATAATCATAGACTTTTTGATTTTTGTGATTCAAGAGTTGTTGAAGCCTTGCCTCCCTCTTGAAGCATTCCCTCAAGAGCTGTTTCTACATCTCTTTCCTCACAGATACCATTAGGGTGCAGCAGAGTTCTAAGGTACTGATAAGGCTTCAAATAAAAACCTATCTGACAAAAGAGTACAATCCTGTGAAGCGCAAATCAAACCCACAATAAGAAAACATCTCACACCAATCAGAATGGCTACTATAAAAAGACAAAGAACAATAGCTATTGGTGAGGGTATGGAGGAAAGGGAACACTTATACATTGCTGGTGTGGATGGAAATTAGTTCAGCCATGGTGGAAAGCAGTTGAGATTTCTCAAAGAACTTAAAACAGAGCTACCAATCAATCCAAAAATCACATTACTGTATACGTAATCGATGATAATTAGATCATTATATCAAAAAGACACAAGCACTCATATGTTCACTACTATACTAATCATAATAGCAAAGACCTAGGTGTCCCTTAAAAAAATCAACCTAGGTGTCTAATAGCGCTAGACCAGATAAAGGAAACGTGTTTCATTTACACCATGGAATACTATGCAGCCACAGAAAACAATGAAATCCTGTCCTTTGCAGCAATATGGATGGAGCTGGAGGCCATAATCCTAAATGAATTAATACAGAAACAGAAAGCCTAATACCACATGTTCTCACTTACAAGTGGAATCTAAACATTGAGCACATATGGATATAAACATGGGAGCAATAAACATTGCAGATTACTGAGGGGGAGGGAGGGGGTGCCGGTGAAATATGTCCATGTAATAAACCTGCATATGTAGCCCCTACAAGTAAAATGAAAGTTTAAATTTTAAAAACCGTACATATTCTGTGATTCCATTTATATAAAGTTCAAAAATAGATGAAACTAATTAATGTTAACAGAAGTTAGAATAGTGGTTACTTTTTGTGGATGTTAACTTGAAAAGGACACAAATGTGCTTTCTAGGATATTGGAAATGTTCTATATTTTGATCTAGGTGTTGATTACACTAGTATATAAGTATACGTACAAATTCATTGAGCTACATGCTTAAGATTTATGTACTTTACTATGAATTATGCCACAATAAAAAGCAAAAACCTAAAAACAAACCAAATAACTTTGGTTGTGAATTATAATTCTTTTTTAAATTCCTAATCAACTAGATGAAAGGTACTACACTGAGAATTCAACGTACATTCACCAAGTCATTGTTTGACATGTGCAATAATAGACTAATACCAGGCACAGAAATGGTAAAGAGGAAGCAATTATTTCTAGAGGCTGAAGACATAGGATGAGGAAAAAAATTCTCAAGGCTATGACAAATGAGCAGGAATTTGAAGTTCACGAGGTAAACAAGGTGTTAGAGGGAGTCAAATGTACAAAGAAATCTGCATGAAATAATAACATGTTCAAGAAAACCCTAGTGGCACATAAAATACAAAAAAAAGTTGTGTGAGTTTGAGATGATATGTAGGAATAGATGGCAATAGATAAGGCTTGAGTAAGAGGTATGTCACACAGAATCTTTCTGGTCACGCTAAGAATTTAGATGTTATCATAGAAAGCAAGAAATCATTAAAGGATTTTCGTAGAAAGCAAAAAAAAAAAAAATCATTAAAGGATTTTACGTAGGGGAGCAATGTGACCAGATATTTGTTTTAGAGGCCATTCTAAAGGTTGTGCCAAAAGTCACTAGGCAGTACTGGAGGCAGGAAATCAGTTAGAAAACTATTATTGTCATTCAGGAGAAAAATGGTGGGGCTCCAAACCAGGGCATGGGACTAGAATTTTGGAAATGAAAAACAGAATTAAAAATCATGGGATATTTTGAAGAAATAACCATTATGACTTGGTGACAGATTAAAAAGTGGAGGTAAGAGGGAAAAGAAACGTGACATATGCCCCAGTTTTTGCCTTAGGAGTACTGGTACCAACAATAAAGAATAAAGAGGTTTGTGGTGCTGCTGGTGGGGTGTTGAAGAGTTCAGTTTTGATCACATTCAGTTTAAGGTGATAAGGCAATCACAGAGAAAGAGTTAGCAGGCAGATGGTTACACGAGTTTGAGCCTGGCATAAAGCTTGTGCTAGAAATACAGATTTGGAAGTCATCTGCATATATAATTTTTTTTTAAGCCAGGGCAGTGGGTGAGATTGCCAAGCAGAAGTGAGAATTGAAATAGGAAGATTCAGGAACCACTCAATTTAAGGATCTAGGCCAAGGAGGCATTGGGAAAAGATAGTTAGAAACAATGGCCAAATATGTAAAAGGAGAATGAGAAGAGAAGTATGTTGCAGAAAGGAAGAAAACAGAGAATTTTAAACATTACAGAAGGATCAAGATAAAGCCTGAAATCTAGTCATTGGATTTGGGAATTAGAGCTATGGTAACCTCTACCACAAAGCACAATGCATTAGCCATTGTCACAAATCTCTTCCTTGTTGTTTAAAACATCAGCATTTATGCTCATTCTTATCCTATTTCTCCTGTGCCAATGGTTTCCAATTCTATATGGCTCCCTTTCTTAAATATTTTAATGCTTACTGTATTATACTAAAATAAAAATTTCAAAAAAATCAATTTCTATAATATGAAATAGAAATGAGAAAGTAATTTCTAATAAAATATAATGTATTTTAAGATGTAAATGTGCAGCTGGGCACAGGAGGTTCATGCCTGTAATCCTAGGACTTTGGGAGGCCAAGTCAGGCAGATCATTTAAGCTCAGGAGTTTGAGATTAGCCTGGATAATATGGAGAAGCACCATTTCTACAAACAATCCAAAAATTAGCTGGGCATGATGGCATATGCCTGTGGTCTCAGCTACTTGGGGGTTTGAGGCAGGAACATCGCTAGAACCCAGGAGGTCAAGGCTGTGGTGAGCTGGGATTCTGACACTGAACTCCAGCCTAGGTGTCAGAGTGAGTAAATGTGGGGACATGACAACACTAGAAAACAATGAAGTATGCAAAAAATATACAGAGAATGCCTATAAATGTGGCAGCTACAATTATTGACTGATGAGTGTGTATTATCTGGATTTCAAATATCCAAGAGCAGCATTTTTGTAGGTATCACGATTTTCCAAAATGATAAACATTCTTGATAAGATTCTGAATAAAACAAAGGTTTTTACTTTGGATTCCATGGTAGTTGCACTCCTGGAGAAGTCAGTGTATATCAAAACTTGCTTATTTATATATAAAATGGAGTTCAATTCAAGGTCTAGATGAATATCAATAGGTTTTTCACCTACGTGAACATCCAATGATATATTCTAAAGTTGTATGGAAGTATGGAATATAGAAAATTTCTTTGTGCAGACTGTCTTGCATACTGCAGGTTATTTAGCAATATTGACCCTGCCCGAAATATGTCAGGAAGGCCTTCAATAATGATTATCTTAAATGTCTTTCACAAACTTTCCAATCACCCTATCAGGAATATACTACCTCCACTGAGTACCAATACCCTAGTCTCATCCAAAGAAGGACAAGTCCTTCTCTTGGCACTGCATCCTCTCTAACAACTAGGCCTATTTATTTTCTTTCACAGTAACTTTGAATTCTCCTCTCCTGTATCTTCAGTCTCTACCCCTTTTCTTGTTACTTTAAGTCAATAAAATGGTGCAAGTTCATACCATTATTTTTTAATACTCCCTTGGCTCTTAATCTTCTTGTAGTTATCATTTAATTATAAAGTACTGTCCAATTTTTATCCTCCATTCTCATCCCATCTCCTATGTATGAGTGAGCTATGCCAGCTACCCTCAACTTGGCACTTCCTAGTAATTCTCCCACTCACTGTAATCTGGCCTCTGCTCTCACAATACGGAAAACATTAATGCTAAATTCACCAATAAACTTAATGTACACATTAATGAATATTTTTCAGTACTGAACCCTCTAATGTGTATGATGCTGCTGTTCACTATATTTTTCTTAATCAGGGTATCAAACTCTTTCAGGTTTCCCCCTCATCCTATTACTCCTTTACCTGTTCATCTTTCTCTAGATAATCTTCAAATGTTAGTGGTCTCCAGAATTTCCTTCTCAATCAATAACTTTTCTCAAAAATACCTTCTTCTAGATTATTTAACTTACTCCCCTGGTTTTATCTGTTACCTTTATGCTGATGGTTTCCTAAATCTATTTATATGGACAACACTTCTCTCGCAATCTCAGATGTTTACCTGCTTGCCAGGAACCTCCATCTAGGTATCTTACCGAAAATGTTGAAAACCTGCTCCTTCTCTTGTATCCTATAACTCAGTTAGTGATTTCATCTAATACTCAAGCCATAAACTTGAGAACCACCCTCTATTGTTCTGTTTTCCTTGACATCCCATCTGTGATTGTCTTTTGATATGTCAATTTGGATAGGCTAGAGTCCCCCAGTTGTTCAATTTAACTAGGTTTTGCTGTGAAGTTATTTTGTAGATGTGATTACAGTCTATAATCAGTTAACTTTAAGTAAAGAAGATTATCCTAAATAATCTGGGTAGATCTCATTCAATCAGCTGATAGACCTCAAGACCAGAGCTAAGGCCTCCCTGAAGAAATTTAAGCTGAGGATATCAGCTTCACCCCACATCCAAGAGTTCCAATCTGTACTTCCTGAAAGCCCACTCCATAGATTTCCAGACTTGCCTACACAGCCCCCACAAGGTAATTCTTTACAATACATTTCTTAATCTATATCTCCTACTGGTTCTATTTCTCTGGTTGAACCCCGATTGATATACTATCTAATCAATAATACTTCAAAAGCCTTTCTCATATCCATTCATCTGTGCTCCATACCAACTACCATTGGCTGAGTTTAAGCCTTGGTCACTTTTTGTCGGGATTTTCATACAAGCATCTTAAATGATCTTCTTACCCCAATTTTGTTCTCCTATACTATCCTCCACATGGCCATTAGTATGATCTATGTAAAATATAAATGTGATCACAGCATGCTCCTTCAAGATTGTCAGTGACTTCCCATCTCCCACAGATCTATCTTGAGCCTTTGTAGGATGGCACTCAAAGTTCATGTTTATGCTTCAGCTTGCTGATCTAGCTCCATCTCTCCACTCCAGGAAAACTATCTACCATACATCTCCACATCCTCCCCAAAGCAGCCTATCTTTAGCTCTGTAACTTTGGTCATTATTTTCTCACTGCTTGAAGTTCTTTATCCATCTACAGTCATCCATCCTTACTTAATACCTCACTCCATTTCAAAGACTGAGCTTAGATACTGATTGATACAGAGGCCATTCCTGGCTCTTCTAGTCTTGCTTATATGCCTTCTTGTATTCTCTTATAGAACTCTGTGCCAATATCTATCTACAGAACTTACCAAACCAGTTTATAAACTCCTTGGTGAGTTAGATGTTATATTTTTGTAACCTTGGCACATAAAACAATGCCTGGAATTTAATACATGCTCAATTTAATAGGCATTCTTTAATATTTGTGTTGGTTGAATAAAAGAATGGATGAATCATACACTGGGTGTCAGGTTATGGCTTGCTGCTATAATAAAATCTGTGGTAGACAAAATGATGGCCACCCAAAGATGTCCATACCACAATTCCAAGATTCCATGACTATGTTATTTCACAAGGCAAAAGGAACTTTACTAATATGATTAAGTTAGGAATCTTGAGATGGGGGAGAATATTCTGAATTATTTGGGTGGGCATACTCTAATAATCTCATGTGTCTTTAAAAGCAGAGAACTTTTCCCCAGCTGAGTCAGTGAAAGATGTAATGACAAAAGAAAATGGAGAAATTCTAAGTATGAGAGGGACTCAACCTGCCATAGTTGGCATTGAAGATGAAGAAAGAAGATTACAATCTAAGGAATGCAGGTGACCTCTAGAAGCTAGGAACAGCTCTCAGCTGACAGCCAGCAAGAAAGGGTTCTAAGATCTACAGTGGCAAGGAACTGAATTCCGCCAATAACCAAATGGGCAGGACACAGACTCCCCCTAGAGCCTCTAGAAAGGAATGCCGTCAGCCAACAGCTTGACTTCTCATCAGGTCTGATGAGACCCATAACAGACTTCTGGCCTATAAATATAAGATAATAAATATGTGGTTTTAAATTTCTAAATTTGCAATCAATTTCTTATGGTAGAAACATAAAACTAATACAGAGTCCATGCAATAAAATCTGGTTTATTTTCCCAAAGAGACAAAAGACCTAGATGCTATGATAATATGTGAGGAGGTAAGATTAGCAGGAGAGGAACTAGATCATATCATAATTGTCTCTTAATAATGATCAATATATAGTATGAGAAAGTCCTTATAAAATGAGAGGGGAAAAAGTGACCAAGTCATGGGAAAAAGTACTTAAGGAGACTATAGATGAAGCTGCTGAAAAAAACCTTTATTTCTTACTGAGTTGACTATGGAAGTTTGTGAGACAGACAACGAGTTGGACTAATTAAATGCTCTGAGGTAACAAAATATAATGGCAGAATAGATATAAAAACTCCTCTTAATGCTGAGCATTTCTGGAAACAGGTAACCTAGACAGGGAATATGGAGCAAATTATAAACCATAATTTCACCTGTGTCCAAAAAAGTAACTTTCTTAAGGGGGAAGTAAAAATACCCACCTAGCTATCCATGTAGTATTGCTAAAAATGCTTAAACTAATCATGGGAGAACAATTAGACACATTTCATATTATGAGACATATAGAAGACAACTACCTGGACTCATCAAAAATGCCAATGTCACAAAAAACATACAAGAAAAAAAATGAGAGAGTGCTATTCTAGATTTAAAAAGGCTAAAGGAGCATGACAACTAAATACAATGCATGACCCTTGACTGGATTTTGGACCAAAACAAATAAAAAGCTATAAAGGATATTGTTAGGAAAATTGTGGGAACTTGATATGGATAGTATATTAGACAATAGTATTGTATCAATGTTAGGTTTCTCTGGGTGTAATATGAATTTAATTGTTCTTAAGAGATATATGATTTAGCGTATAGAGTTGAAGTGTCATGATATCTGCAATTTTCTTCCAAATGGCCCAGCAAAAAAATGTGTATATGTATACAGTATTTAGAAAGACAGATAAGCCATATGTAGCCAAATTGATGCACTGATGAATCTAAAGTAGTTCCCTCTTATGCACGATTTCAGTTACCCATGATTAACTGCAGTCTGAAAATATTAAATGGAAAATTCCATAAACAATTTGTAAAAGTTTTACATTTCACAACATTTTGAGTAGTGTGAAGAAATCTCATGTTCGCTCCAGATGTGAATCATCATCACTTTGTCCAGCACATCACTGCTGTATTCCTTACCTGCCTATCAGTCACTTGCTAGCCATCCTGGTTATCCAATAAAGTGTTGCAGTATCACAGTGCTTATGTTCACGTAATCCTTATTTTACTTAATAGTAGCTCCAAAGTGCAAGAGTAATAATGCTGGCAATTCACATACGCTAAAGAGAAGCTGTGAAGTGCTTCCTTTAAGTGACAAGGAGAAAGTTTTCAATTTAAAAAGGGAAGAAAAAAAATCATATGTTGAAGTTGCTAAGACCTATGGTAAGAATTAGTCTTCTATCCATGAAACTGTGAATATTGTAATAATTGTTCTATTTTATCAATATTGCTGTCAATCTTGTATTATGCCTAACTTATAAATTAAACCTTATCATACGTATGTATGTATAGGAAAAAAACATAGTGTCTATAGGATTAATTACTCTCCCTGTTATCAAGCATCCACTGGGGGTTTTGGAATATATTCTCCTTGGATAAGAAGAGCACTACAGTACATGAAAGGTATCTTTTGACTTTTCCGTAGAGTTTAAATTTTATAAATACAAAGAAAAAAATAATGCTTACCCTTAATACTAATTATAAATTCTATTGGTAAATTCACAAACAAATCAATGCATTGATTTTTTGGCAGAACATGTTGGATTATAAATGTTCTGATGAAAGATAAAAAGATAAAAGAAAGAAAAAAGTGAGCACGTAAAATAATGGAAAAAGAAATACCACCAAAAAAGGAAAGCCGGAGTAGCTATGTTAACAACAAATAAATATTGGACAGGTCTTCCAAACAAAAAATCAACAAAGAAACAGCAGACTTAATCTGTATTATAGACCAAATGGACCTAACAGATATTTACAGAACATTTCATCCAATGGCTGAGAATATACATCCTTTTCCTCAGCACATGGATCATTCTCTAAAGCAGGCCACATGTTAGGTCACAATATAAGTCTTAAAACATTCAAATAAATGGAAATAATATTAAGCATCTTTGACTACAATGGAATAAAAGTAAAATCAATAACAAGAAGAATTTTGGAAACTATATAAATACCTGGAAATTGAACAATATGTTCCTGAATAAGCAGTGGGTCAGTGAAGAAACCAAGACAAAAATTGAAAAATTTCTCGAAACAAATTAGTGGAAACGCAACATACAAAAACTTACGGGATACAGCAAAAACAGTACTAAGAGGGAAGTTTATAACTATCAGTTCCTAAATCAAAAAAGAAGTAAACTTAAAGAACCTAATAATGAATCTTAAAGAACTAGAAAAGCAAGAGCAAACTAAACCCAAAATTAGAGGAATAAATAATAAACATCAGAGCAGAAATAAATGAAATTGGAATGAAGAAAACGATCCAAAATAAAATAAATAAGTAAATAAAATAAAAAGTTGGTGTTCTGAAAAGTTAAACAAAATAGACAAACTTTTAGCCAGACTAAGAAAAAAAGAGGGAAGATCCAAGTAAATAAAACTGGAGATGAAAAAGGAGACATTACAACTGATACTGCAGAAATTCAAAGGATCATTAGTGGCAACTATGAGCAACTATATGCCAATAAAGTGGAAAACCTAGACTACACAGAGAAACTCCTTTACACATAGGACATATCAAGACTGAACCATGAAGATAATACAAAACCTGAAAAGACCAATAACAAGTAACAAGATTAAAGCCATAATAAAATGTATCCCAGTAAAGAAAAGCCTGGGACCCAATGGTTTCACTCCTGAATTCTAACAAATATTTAAAGAAGAACTAATAACAATCCTACTCAAACTATCCTGAAAAACACAGGGGGAAGGGATATTTCCAAACTCATTCCATGAGGCATGGTACCAAAATCAGACAAAAACAAATAAAAAAATACAGGCCAATATCTCTGATAAATATTGATGCAAAAATCCTCAACAAATTACTAGCAAATGAATTCAACAATATATTGCAAGATCATTCATCATGACCAAGTGGGATTTATCCCTGGGATGGAAGGATGGTTCAACAATAGTGATACATAATATCAACAGAATGAAGGATTAAAACCATATGGTCATTTCACTTGATGCCGAAAAAAACATTGGAAAAAGTTCAACATGTAATCATGATAAAAACCTTCAAAAATGGGTATAGAAGGAACATGCCTCAACATAATAAAACCCATATATAACAGACCCACAGCTAGTACCATACCAAATGGGGAAAAACTGAAAGCCTCTCCTCTAAGATCTGAAACATGACAAGCATACCCATTGTCACCATTGTTATTCAACACAGTACTGCAAGGCCTAGTTAAAGCAATCAGAAAAGAGAAAGAAATTAAGGTCATCCAAATTGGAAAGGAAGAAGTCAAATTACCCTTGTTTTCAGAGGATTTGATCTTGTGTTTGGAAAAGCATAAAGACTTCACAAAAAAACTGTAAGAACTGATAAATTTAGTAAAGTTGCAGGATACAAAATCAACATACAAAAATCAGTAGCATTTCTGTATACCAACAGTGGCCAATCTGTAAAAGAAATTTTAAAATAATTCCACATAATAGCCAAACATAAAATTAAATACCTAGGAATTAACCAAAGAAGTGGGAGATCTCTATAATAAAAACTGTAGAACACTGATGAAAGAAATTGAAGAGGACACCAAAATATGGAAAGATAGTCCACATTAATGGATTGAAAGAATCAATATTATTAAAACGTCCATACTATGAAAACCAATCTACAGATTCAATGCAATACTTATCAAAATAAAAAAAAAAATTCTTCACAGAAATAGAAAAAAAAATCCTAAAATTTATATGGAGCCACAAAAGACCCAGAATAGCCAAGGCTATCCTAAGCAAAATGAACAAAACTGGAGGAATCATAGTACCTGACTTCAAATTATATGACAGAACTACAGTAATCAAAACAGCATGGTATTGTCATTAAAAACAGACACATAGACCAATGGAAAATAATTGAGAACCCAGAAACAAATCCACACACCTAAAGAACTCATTTTCCACAAAGGTGCCAAGAACATACACTGTGGAAAAGACAGTCTCTTCAATAAATGATGCTGGGAAAACTGGATATCCATATGCAGAAAAATGAAACTGATAGATATTTCTTGCCATGTACAAAAATCAAATAAAAATGTATTAAAAATTTAAGACTAAGACCTCAAACTATGAAACTACAACAAGAAAATATGGGAAAAATCTCCAGGACATAGGTCTGGGCAAAAAATTCTTAAGTAATACCCCACAAGCATAGGCAATCAAAACAAAAATGAACAAATGAGATCACATCAAGTTAAAAAGCTTCTGCACAGCAAAGGATACAGTCTACAAAGTGAAGGTGCAATGGGAAAAAATATTTGCAAACTCCCCTTATGACAAAAAATTAATAACCAAACTATGTAAGGAGTTCAAACAACTCAATAGGAAAAAATCTAATAATTTGATCAAAATTGAGACAAAGATTTGAACAGACATTTTTCAAAAGAAGACACACAAATGCCAAACAGTCACGTGAAAAAGTGCTCAATGTAGTTGATCATCAGGGAAATACAAATCAAAACTACAATGAGATATTATCTCACGTCAATTAAAATGACTTATATCCACGTGACAGGCAATAACAAATGCTGACAAGAATGTGGAGAAGAGGGATTGCTTGTACGCTGTTGGTAGGAATGTAAATTAGTACAACCATTACGGAGAACAATTTGGAGATTCCTCAAAAAGGTAAAAATTGACCTACCACATGATCCAGCAATCCCACTGCTGGGTATATACCCCAAACAAAGGAAATCAGTATATGAAAAAGATACCTACACTCCCATATTTGTTGCAGCACTGTTTACAATAGCTAAGATTTGGGAGCAACCTAAGTGTTCATCAACAGATATATGAATGAAGAAAACATACATATACACAGTGGAGTAATAATCAGTCATAAAAGAAGAAAGAGATCCAGTCTTCTGCAACAGCATGGATGGAAGTGGAGATCATTATGTTAAGTGAAATGAGCCAGGCACAGAAAGACAAATGTCACATGTTCTCACTTATTTGTGGAATCTAAAAATCAAAACAATTGAACTCATGGAGATAGAGATTAGAAGTATGGTTACCAGAGGCTGGGAAGGGTAATAGATGACGGAGAAGAGTGAGGATGGTTAATGGGCACAAAGAAAGAATGAATAAGGTCCATTATTTGATAGGACAACAGGCTGACTATAGTCAATAAGAATATAATTGTATATTTTGCAATAACTAAAAAAGTATAATTAAATTGTCTGTAACAAAAGGATAGATGCTTGAAATGATGGATACCCTGTTGTACATGATGTGATTATTACACTTTGCATGTATGTATCAAAACATCTCATATACTCCATAAATACATACACCTACTAGGTACCCAGAAAAATTTTAAAAATTTAAAAAGACTTAGCAAACAAAAAAAATTTACATTCAAAAAGACAAAAAGGGTTCATAAGATTATAAAATAGGTATCTAGTCTACACTTGTAAGTACATACTAACAATGTCTCAAGTATACAAAGCAAAAATTGTCAAAAGTATAAGAATTTGACAAATCCACAATTACAGTGGAAGATTTTAACTCTCTCGGTAACTGATAGGTCCAGCAAACAAAACAATTAGTAATAGAGAAGATTTAAACAACATAATTAAATTTAATGAACAGAACACTACATGCAAAAATTAGATACACAATCTTTCCAGGCACACATAAAACACTAGTTCATCATGTTCTCTAGGACATTAAGCAAGTTTCAACAAACTCTAAATAATCATTATCATATAAACAAAATTGTCTCTTAAATGGAAAACAATAACAAAATGTTAAGCTAAAAAACAGCCATATACAATGACTTAGTTTCTAAATACAGTCTCCGTTAAAGATAACAGAGGTCTACAGAGAAATGAGTAATGGGGTAGGAAGTACACAACAAGTCTGAAAGTAAGGAAGTAAAGAAATTTTAAAATAAGTAAAAATATGTATTGAACAATGATGAGACATGTCAAAAGACAGGGGAGCCAACTTGAATGGGCAGCCACTCACTAAATCTGAGACAATTCGAGCATTAAAATAAATAACAATAGGGTATTTTTAAAATAAAGTAAAAATCTATGTGTCCAAACTAATAAATAAATAAATGGAGAAAAACCTCTACCTTGATGTAGAATATAAACTAATAAATGTAGTAAAAATGATGGAGAATGAAAATTACCATTTTCCATTCATCATAGTAATATCTGATTCAGTCAAGAATTATCAATGGATTTGAAAACCAGTGGATAATAGTATAATCGGAACAGGATAGTTACATAGTCTCAAAGTATCCCCAGCAAAATCATTAATTATAAAAAGGAAAATTGTAATTGTAAAGTGGATTAATCTAGCAACTATTCACAATGTTAACTAAGTAATCAAAGTTAACTTTACTCCTAAGGGGTCAAACTAGCATCATGTGCCACCAATATGATGCCCTGAGAACAACACATTACTCCTTTGGTGTTTTTGCCAATATGCATACTCTAAATATAATAATGGGGATATGGAACACAAATTTAAATTGAAAGACAATCTATGAAATAAGTGTCCTGTATTTACACAACTATCAATTGTTGATGTGTGATATTGTGATATACATATATTGGTTTTTGTCCATGGTTCCTGGCTCGTAACTCCCAAAGCTCTTGTTATTTCCTAAGTGACTAAAACAATAGGCATATCTTTTGTTTAAGTATTTGGTCTTTTGTCTTTGGTTCCTGAAGCAGTTTTGAAACAGCTTCAGAGAAATAAAGGTGAGAGACAGTCAATATATGTGTGTGTGTTTCTGTGTGTGTGTGTGTGTGTATAATGTATATGTGTGTGGATATGTGTATATATATGTATAATGTTGGGGCATTTTAGGCTTCAGAAATCCGAATCTCTGACTTTCTCCGGCCCTCCTTTTACCGTCTTTTTTTTCTCCCGAAGGCAAGCCATAGAAACTAAAAATATACTCTAAATTTCACCCGGCTTTCTGTCTCGGAGCTGGCCATGAAGTAATTCTCTAACCTACCCAGTTTGACTATGGGTCATAAGACTCCCATTTCAGAAAGAGTCCTGCCCCATACCCAGGAGGAAGGAATGCTGCACAGAGAAGCCAAGAAGAATCTGAACAGGCAAGGCTTGCTGGGTTTCTGCATTGAATCTATTGGTATTAGATCATACCCTTTTAGTCCAATCATATTTCTACATGGTTTTCCGCGCTTCAATAATGCCTACTGAATGAAGTCTTCATAAAAAGCACAAGAGGACTAAGTACAGCTGAATTTGTGGAGGCTTGTAGAAGGATGAACAATAATTCATCCACATGCCGAGAGGGTGGCATACCCCAACTCGACAGGAATGGAAGCTCCTGTGCTCAATACCCTTCCAGACCTCACTGTATGTATCTCGTCATATGGCTGTTTGTTTGTAGCCTTTAAAACATCCTTTATGAATAAATGGGTACATATAAGTAAGTTTCCCTGAGTTCTATGTGCTGTTCATGCAAATTATGTGAGCCTAAAAAGAGAGGTTATGGGAACCCTAACTTGAAGCTGGTCAGTAAAAAGTTACAAAGGCCCAGATTTGAAACTGATGTCTAAAGTTGGGGCAGTCTCGTGGGACTACGCCCTCAGTCTGTGGGATCTGATACTTTCTGCAGGGAGATAGCTTCAGAATTGAATTGGATTGGCACACACCCAGCTGGTGTCCACTGTAGAATTGTTTACTTGCTTGCTGGTGAGAAGAAATCCCAATATATTTGGCCACAAGTTTTCTGTGTTGGTTGTTGCGGTGCAAGAGCGAAAGAAAACCTGTCTTTTTCCACACAATCAGTGTCAGAAGTGGGGTCGTGAGAATATAATGAGAGAAACTGAGTTTGTTTTTCTACACACATAAAAGACAAAGAAAGGTCAAGCAACTGTTCTATATTAAAAACTGGAGAGGCATGGCACTAAATGTCATCTTGGATTAGCACTTTGAACAAGGAAAGAAATAACGATAAAAGACATTATTGGGACAACTGGTAACATCAGAATATGGATTAGATTATAATATCAGAGCAATATCAAATTTCTTGATTGTGACACATTTACTGAGAATGCATAAGACGAAATCATCATTCTGAGGAAATAAACACTGACATATTAAGAGGTAAAGGAGAATGATTTGACATTTGGCAAATATTTTGACATTTGGCAAATTACTATTTGCAAATACTGTCAAATAGGAGAGGGAGAAGGAGAGGAAGAGAAAAACAGACTGATAAGGCAAATGTGATAAAATGTTAATTGGTGAATGTGGGTAAAGGGTATTATGGGAGTTCTTTGTAATATTCCCATTTTTTCAAGTGTGAAATTAAATAAAAATAAAACTTTTAAAAACACAAGTATAAAATTCAACAGTAATAACATCAATAAATATCAGAACCAGGCCTTTTCTATGTATTTAATAAAAGAAAATGTTTTATATTGCCAAATTCTGTTGGGAAGAGCAGCCAATGTATAATTTTGTATCTTGTTATAAGAAAGATTAAAAAAATTTAAAGCAGAAAAAAAAGATAAACTAGAATGGGGTTAATGATTTCATAATACAATTTTTTGAAAAGGAATCCCATATGGTTAGAAATTAAAAAAAAAAAACCATGGGTCAAAAAATCATAAGAATAATTTAAAAATAATATCAGATTATAAAAATACTATATATAAAACCTGTGAACTATTTCTAAGGTGGTAGAAGAAATGTATAGTTCTAAATTCTTATCTTACAGAACACTGAAAATTAAGAAGCTAAAGATCCAACTCAATAAATTAGAGAAAAAACAACAAAAGAAGAATGTTCAATATAAAAAGTAAAAATTACTAAAATAGAAAACAAAATATCCAATGGTGAGGCTTGATGAAAGCAAAAGCAAGAAATACATTAGAAAATTGATTATTGTAATTTATCATATGGTCACACTGTGATATTAATGGTGAAAAAAGGATATGAAAATGGCAGTACATGTAGATGGGAAAAAGTGTCATAATATTTGTAATAAAAACTCTCACCAGATTAGGAATATAAAGAAACTTCCTTAACTTAAGAAAGACAATCTACTAAAAAAGGTGAAACTTTTGTAGAATTTAGGAACAAAATAAGGAAATCCTCCACCAATGCTCTTGTTCCTCTTTGAACTGAAGATCCTAGCTAGCACAGTAATACAAGCTAAAGAAATATTGGAAAGAAACTGTCATTATTCAAAATACAATTAATTAACAGATAATCCAAGAAAATCTATAAATTATTAGAATAAATAGAATTCTAGAAGGCTACAGACTATAAAATCAATATACAAAAATGTCAATCATGTTCCCATTTACTATAAATAATTAGAAAATGTAGTTAAAAAGATGATATATTTCACAGTAATAATATAAACTATAAGGTAATTACAAGTGAATCTAACAAAACATTTCTTCAGATTACATTATTATGAGTAAGTTTTCATATAATATAGAATGTAGTTTCAATTTTATCATTTGCTGCTATCGTTTTGTGTTTTGTTTGGCTACTTTTTAATGTGTCAAAACCAACTTTTTTCCTCCTCCTCCTCTTAATAGTTTCTGGTAAAGAGATTACCTTAAGAAGCACAACTTACAGGTGCAGGACATCAGAAAAAGCAGGGTAGCACTGTAAATAATCTTCATTGTTTTCACCAAGTGAACTATTACTTGAATGCACCAGGGAAATGGAGTCATACTGCAATCCCTCAAAGACTGAAAAATAGTAAAAAAAAAATATTGTGGGCATCATTTTTTTTTCTGTTTCTGTCCATCTCTTTGTCTCCTGGTCTCCTCAAGTCATTATCCTTTCCCTACCTCAATTTCAATGATACATTCCCATAAAACAGTTGTATACACAGTATTAGAAGGGATGTTTTACGTAGCAGTTTAGAGCACAAACTCGAATCAAATGTTTTGGGTTCAAAGCTCCACTCAGCCACTTCGTCTGTGTAACTTGTGGCAAGTCATACAACTTCCCTTGGCCTATACAAACTTCTCTATTAGAGTTGTGATTAAATAAATTATAACATGCAAAGCCCTGTAGAAAACTGGCACATAGACTGCGTGCGGTGGCTCATGCCTGTAATCCTAGCACTTTGGGAGGCAGAGGCTGGCAGATCACGAGGTTAGGTGAGCAAAACCATCCTGGCCAACATGATGAAACATCGTCTCTACTAAAAATACAAAAATTAGCTGGGTGTGGTGGCGCGCGCCTGTAGTCCCAGCTACTCAGGAGGCTGTGCCAGGAGAATCACTTGAACCTGGGAGGTAGAGGCTGCAGTGAGCCAAGATTGCACCACTGCACTCCAGTCTGGGCGACAGAGTAAGACTCTGTCTCAAAAAAAAAAAGAAAGAAAAAATTGGCACATAAATTTTAGTAAATATTGGCTATTATTACAATTTTCAGTGACTTGAATCACTTGGGGGGAAATTATGTAGCTCTTGCACTTATTGTTTTGCTCTTTTGTTTTCTCTTTCTTTCTTTTTTTTTTTTTTTTTTTTTTTTTACAGAGTCCTGCTCTGTCTCCCAGGCTGGAGAGTAGTGGCGTGATCTTGGCTCACTGCAACCTCCGCTTCCTGGGTTCAAGCCATTCTCCTGCCTCAGCCTCCCAAGTAGCTGGGATTACAGGCACACACACCACCATGCCTGGCTAATTTTTTTTGCAGTTTCAGTAGAGACAGGATTTCACCATGTTGGCCAGGCTGGTCTCGAACCCCTGACCTCAGGTGATCCACCAGCCTCAGCCCCCCAAAGTGCTAGGATTATAGGCATAAGCCACCGCACCTGGCTGCTCTTTTGTTTTCTGTCTGCACAATATTCACCCTACACCCTGCAACCCTCCACTCCACTACCCTTTGAATAAAGGTAAACGTGAGATAGAAGTAAAACTGTATGGAATGACAGGGAGATGCTTTCAGGTAAAATTGACCTCATTCTTTTTCTATGCATTACCCCCAAACTCAATGTCTATAACTTCTTTGGTGACCAATGTTGTCCCATCATTCATTGATTTATTTATTCAAAATATCTGTTTCACTCCTATTATGTACTAGGCACTGCCTTGGCCATCCATCCCCTACAGCTCTCAGAATAATTTCTACCCATTGCAAGGGCTTCATAAAGGTTTACTGCACAAATGAAGAAAAGATGCTCCTTTGGATAAAAAGGATCTATAAAATTTGTGTCAGATTCAGTTTTATTTTTTGCATTCTATAAAGTTCATCCAAATTAATATCAGAGATTGCTTTTCTGATAGTAAGAACTGGAATCTTAAAATACAAATAGTATCACTTGCTGGATATTGGAATGAAGTATATGCTCAGCATAACATTTAAGGCCCTGAAGCGCTTTATCTTCCGCTCCTGGTCCTTCTTGAAGATTCAAAATTATAGCCAAACTGTTTCCAGAAGAACTCTGCCTTTTGTTCTAGAAAGCCTCGTCCTGGAAAACATTCCCTGCCCCTCCACATGGCATATGTCACTCACCCTTTAAGGCCCACCCAAAGTTCCTCCTTCCTTTTTTTTTGAGACGTAGTTTTTGCTGTTGTCGCCCAGGCTGAAGAGCAATGGCGCAATCTCGGCTCACTGCAACCTCTGCCTTCCAGTTCAAGCGACCGTCCTGCCACAGCCTCCAGAGTTGCTGGGGTTACAGGCGTCCACCATCATGCCTGGCTAATTTTTTTAACTTTAGTAGAGATGGGGTTTCACCATGTTGGCCAGGCTAGTCTCGAACTCCTGACCTCATCTGCTCGCCTCGGCCTCCCAAAGGGCTGGGATTATAGGCCTGCACCACCACGCCTGCCCCCGACCCCCTTTTTTTTTTTTGATGGCTTATGATTACTACCAGGCAGTGACTTGGTCCATCCTCCACTCTTCCTGAATACCTTGAACAAGCAAACGTTATGGCACTTGGATTTGACTATCACATTGTAGCTTAAAATATATATATAATTAACTCTCCTGCCTTACACAGAGAAAGACGTACACTTCTGAAGGCTCATCTTACACTTCCCTCTGTTAACACAATGCTGGACATAGGTGCTTGTTATTGGTCTTGAACCAGGCATTTTTTTAAAATAAAAAATTTTCAAATGCACACAAAAGTGGAGAGAATAGTATAATAAATTCCCACAAATACATCACCCAGCTTTAAATTATCAGCTCATGAACATTTTTATTATACCTTCCCTCCACCTTGGCACCAATGAATTACTTTCAAACAAATCAAAAGATTCATGTCTATTTCTTAGAAAATATAACTACAATTATTTCATCTAAAATATTAAAAATAATTATTTAATGTCATTAAATATGCATCATTTCATTCAAGCATATTTTGTGAAAGAGCTGCTTAATGCCTGCATGTTATTTCTTCTATTTTGAAATCGTGGAAAGAACACGGAAAAGGGGAAGGAGATCTTTGAGAATCCATAATAAGTTTCAAAGAGCCTAGATGTCCTAGATGAGAAAGAATCTGACCTGGTTTAGGGTGGGAGAGATTTATTTCTCTACTTCTCCGGAGGAGGAGGGTGCGACTTCAGGCCGGCTGATGGAGGAGGAGGTGCGGAGGGGAGAGTGGTACTACCTCCGTTGGGAGTTCCTTCTGGATAATCCCACCGCGGAGCTAGGAGGCAGCGCTTTTTTGGAGGCTTGGCTTCCCGTGTGTTTCCAGGTGGGAGAGTGGATCTCCCAGAGGCACAAGGTTGGTCTCCCATAAGGATTATAGAAACGGGGCGTCAGTTTTCTCCGGTGGGCCCTGGCAAAGCCAAGAGACCTGAGATGGCGGCGGGTCCCCTCCAGGCACTGAGCTGGCTTCCTCCCGTTTCGCTCTTACCGTATTTCCTGTATCCTGAGACGTACATCCCTTCTCCGCCTCCACCCCTCCTCCCTACCCCATCCGATTTTAACGTTTCTACTAGGATGGGTGTTAAAAAGAGAGGTCGTTATTTAATATAGTGTTTTTTCATCGCGCCCCACCCCCACTAAATGTAAATAAATGTATGGAGAATTTAATATAATTTATGAAATTTTTAGATGAGAAGAAATTCAAGTTTAAGTGGTAAACTCTGAATGGCTTATACGTGTGGGAGGGACGCGGGGGTGGGCGGTAACCGAAGAAGAGCTTTACAAGCCAGCTGCAGATGCACAGCACAGCTCTATGAAACTAGCTACGACCATTTAAAAAGCACTATGCAAACATGTAAGTTGACTAAAGTGCAGAACAGCACACCAGCACTACCCATGGAAACTAAATGTGGAAAATAAATTCACAGTTATGTCATAGAATCCAAGATCAATTTTTCTTTATATTTTTTAAACAAATTTGTAATGTTTGAAGGCTTACACTATTTTTTTCCCCACATTTGAACATCCAGGAAATATTTGCGACCTGACAATTGATGGTACACTATACTTTAGTTGACAACTTATTTTTTCTTTCTTGCAGGTGTGGAAAATAATAACCCATCTTACCACTGATGACATGTTATATTCTATGATTTATGGTAACCAGAAGAAAGTACCATGTGTCTCAGAAGAAAAGACTTCTGGAACTTCTTAGACCTTCATTATTAAGATAGCCTACACATTCATATCCCTTTAGCTATGGACAAACTAGATCACACTTCTCCAGGGTTGTCCTTAGTGGTTTTTGTTTGTTTCTTGTTTTTTGTTGTTGTTGTTGTTTTTAATGGAGAGAGCTTAGTCCTTAATATAAGAGAAGAAGTGGCTGTTAAACTCTGCTGTTTACAAGCTCTGTGCTCTTTTAGTAACTAAATTCTTGGAATTTTGGTTTCCAGGCAATAATTTTTTCCTTGCAAAAAAAAACTGTTGCCATAACCAGGGATAATACATGTAAAGCATTTGCTACTGTAACTATCTCTTATCTCCACCCTTGCTACCTTCCTCCAAGTACCCAGCACAGCCCTTTACACAAATTAGGTACTCAGTAAATGTTTGGGAAATAAATGATCCTGTGGTTTTGTACCAAATGCTACTAATAAAGACAGAAAAATCAGATGTAGCTCTAGCTTAATGAAAAGATGTGAGGGAGGTATTGAGAAAGGCAATATTTTAGAGCTAGAAGAGTAGTTGGAACCGGACATACTGATGTGGGAGTCAGCAACATAGAGGTGATAGTTAAAGACAAGGGAATGGATGATATCCCCAAGAGAAAATCAAGAGAAAAGATAATTGAGCTGAAAAAGAATATTGAGTAATTAGAGACAGATAGAAGAAAAGAAGCCTGCTACAAATGCTAAGAAAGAGTGGTCAAAGTCAGCGAAGAAGATTCTAACCCAGTGTTTCTCAACCTTGGTGCTATTGACCTTTGAGGCCAAATCAATCTTTGTAGTGGTGGCCAGAGTCTACCATTTAGCAGTGTCTTAAGCCAATCCTCTGCCAACTATATGTCAGTACTACTCCCCACTCCCCAAGCTGTGATAACCAAAAAGATTTCCAAACATTACCAGATGTCCCCTGGGGTACAAAATTGTCCCCAGTTGAGAACCATTGGTCTATTCTTCCACCAAATTTGCTTCTTTCCTAGTTTTTTTTTCTTTCATCTCAGTGAGTGCCTTTCACTCAGATATACAAATCAAAACTTGGAGTCTTTATTTTTAGAAACTGAAGAATATTTTATTATTTATTAAAGCAAACAAAGTAACATTTTCACAATATTTTTACATGGGTCTCTAAATCTTCAAGACTAAAGACATTAAGAGTCACAATTAAGTTGTTCTATAGCTATAGTTTTAGTAAATTAAGAGAAATATGAGCCTAGTTAGTAAAATGACAGAAATTAAAATTTTTATTAACGCCAGCTAGGTTTAATTTATTGTAAACATTTGACTTGAGGTGAAAACAGTCCCAACTTAGAGCTGCTTCTATCAACATGGACTATTTATACCACAATTAGATGTATTTACTTATCTGTCTGTTTGTATGCTTTGTGGTAAAGCATACATAATATAAACTTTTCCATCTTAGCATTTTTAAGTGTACAGTTCAATAATGTAAAGTATATTCTCATTGTTGTACAACCAATCTCCAGAACTTTTCCATAACTATCAAATAACAACTCTCCATTTTACCCTCCTTCCAGCTGCTGGAAACAACCATTATACTTGAAACTGGAATTGTGGTCATTTTTGTTATATTAAAAAGGAGAGCTAAAGCCTTTATTATTCTAGGTTTCAGAACAGTTTTTTTTTCCATCATCCCCACATTAAACTTATTTTCGACATGAATGAACCAGCTGAATGTGAATCATGACGCCAGAAGAGGGCACTATTAGGCTGAAGGAACAATAGAGGCCGATTTGAGAAGCACTATAGTTCTGAATTTCTTTCATAATTTACAATGCTCAAAAGATGACAACAGAAAATAAAACTAAACCCACCTATAAGTGATAGTAAACTGTTTTCATTTAGTTTTTTAAATTGAGATGTTGGTTGATTAGTTTGATTTGTTTTGAAAATTAGCTTTTTTATTTTTTTAATTAAAATTTTTTTATTTCTATAGGTTTTTGAGGAGCAAGTGGTATTTAATTGCACGAGTAAGTTCTTTAGTGGTAATTTGTGAGATTTTGGTGCACTAATCACCTGAGCAATATACACGGAACCCAATTTGATTTGTAGTCTTTTATCCCTCACACCCCTCACACCCTTTCCCCTGAATCCCCAAAGTCCATTGTATCATCCTGATGTCTTTGCCTCCTCATAGCTTAGATCTCACTTATGAGTGAGAACATACGATGTTTGGTTTTCCATTCCTGAGTTACTTCACTTAGAATAATAGTCTCCAGCAGGAGTAAGGTGGTATTGCATTGTGGTTTTGATTTGTATTTCCCTGATCATCAGTGATGTTGAACAGTTTTGTATGTTTGTTGTTCATTTGTATATCTTCTTTTGAGAATTGTCCTTAGCCCACTTTTTGATGGGATTGTTATTTTTTCTTACTGATTTATTTGAGTTCATTGTAGATTCTTGATATTAGTCCATTGTTGGGTGTATAGATTGTGAAGACTGTCTCCCACTCTGAGATGTCTGTTTACTCTGCTCACTCTTCCTTTTGCTGTGCAGAGGCTCTTTAGTTTAATTCAGTTCTACCTATTCATCTTTGTTTTTATTGCATTTGCTTTTGGGTGAAAATGAAATGAATTCTTTGCTTAAGCCAATGTATAGAAGGGTTTTATCAATATTATCTTCTAGAATTTTTATAGTTTTAGATATTAGATTTAAGTCCTTTATCCACCTTGAATGGATTTTTATATAACCTAAGAGATGAGGACAGTTTCATTTTCCTACCTGTGACTTGCCAATTATCCCAGCACCATTTGTTGAACAGGGTGTCCTTTTCACACTTTATGCTTTTGTTTGCTTTGTTGAAGACCAGTTGGTGTAAGTACTTGGGTTTATTCTGTATTCTTTATTCTGTTCCATTGGTCTATGTGCCTACTTTTATACTGGTACCATGCTGTTTTGGTGACCGTGGCATTATAGTATAGTTTTAAGTCACGTAATGTGATGCCTTGGGATTTGTATTTTTTGCTTAGTCTTGCTTTGGCTATGAAATTACCATTTCAATCTTGCTGCTTATTACTGGTCTCTTCAGGATTTCTAATTCTTCCTGATTTAAGCTTGGAGGGTTGTATATTTCTGGAAATTTGCCACCTCCTGTAGGTATTCTAGTTTGTGCATGTAAGTGTTTTCTAGTTCCATATGAATTTTAGGATTTTTTTTCTAGTTCTGTGAAGAATGTTGATGTTATTTGGATGGGAATTGCATTGAATTTGAACTTGCTTTTGGCAGTATGGTCATTTTCACA
The DNA here is from genome assembly GCA_963573385.1 of Cacajao melanocephalus. Classification (NCBI taxonomy): domain Eukaryota; kingdom Metazoa; phylum Chordata; class Mammalia; order Primates; family Pitheciidae; genus Cacajao; species Cacajao melanocephalus. Next base: position 6,055 of record CAUYLG010005277.1, on the reverse strand, counting down.
ATATTGATTTTACCCATCCATGCGCCTAGGATGTGTTTCTACTTATTTGTGTCATCTATGATTTCTTTCAGCAGTGCTTTGGAGCTTTCCTTGTAAAGGTCTTTCCTTGGTTAGATATATTTCTAAGTATTTTATTTATTTATTTATTTTGCAGCCACAGTGAAGAGGGTTGAATTCTCGATTTGGTCCTCAGTTTGGTTGCTGTTGGTGTATAGCAGGGCTACTAATTTGTGTACATTAATCTTGTATCCGGAAACCTTGCTGAACTCATTTATCAGTTCTAGGAGCTTTTTGGAGGAATCTTTGGTCTTGGTATACAATAGTCTTTCTCAGTATACAATTATGTCATCAGCAAACAGTGACAGTTTGACTCTCTTTATACTGCTCTGGATGCACTTTATTTCTTTCTCTTGCCTGATTGCTCTGGCTAGAACTTTCACTACTCTGTTGAATAGAAGTTGTGAGAGTGGAATTCCTTGTCTTGTTCCAGTTCTCTCAGGGAATGCTTTCAACTTTTCTCTGTTCAGTATTATGTTGGCTGTGGGTTTGTCATAGATGGCTTTTGTTATGTTGAGGTACGTCTCTTGTATGCTGATTTTGCTGAGGGTTTTAATCACAAAGATGTTCTGGATTTTGTCAAATGATTTTTCTGCATCTATTGAGATGATCATGTGATTTTTGTTTTTAATTCTGTTTATGTAGTGTATCACATTTATTGTCTTGCCTATGTTAAAGCATCCCTTCATCTTTGGAATGAAACCCACTTGATCATGGTGGATTATCTTTTTGACATGTTGTTGAATTTGGTTAGCTAGTATGCCTGGCTAATTTTTGCATTTTTAGTAGACACAGGGTTTCACCATGTTGGCCAGTCTGGTCTCAAACTCCTGACCTCAGGTGATCAGCCCACCTCAGCCTCCCACAGTGCTGAGATTACAGGCATGAGCCACAATGCCTGGCTGGTTAACCAGTATTTTCTTAACTATTTTTGCATGTATGCTCATCAGAAGTATTGATCTGTAGTTTTCTTTCTTTGTTATGTCCTTTCCTAGTTTGGTATTAGGGTGATACTGGCTTTATGGAATGATTTAGGGAGGAGTTCCTCTTTATCTTGTAGAACAGTGTCAATAGGTTTGGTACCAATTCTTTTTTGAATGTCTGATAGAATTCAGCTGTGAGTCAGTCTATTCCTGGACTTTTTTTGTTGGCAATTTTTTAAATCACCATTTCAATCTTGCTGCTTATTATTGGTCTCTTCAGGATTTCTAATTCTTCCTGATTTAAGCTTGGAGAGTTGTATATTTCCAGAAATTTATCCAACTCCTGTAGGTATTCTAGTTTGTGCACATAAATGTTTGCATAGTAGTCCTGAATGATCTTTTGAATTTTTGTAGTGTCAGCTGTAATATCTCTCATTTTGTTTTTAATTGAGCTTATTTGGATTGTCTCTCTTTTTTTCTTCGTTAATCTTGCCAATAGTCCATCAATTTTATTTATCTTTTCAAAAAATTAGCTTTTCCTTTCATTTGTCTTTTGAATTTTCTTGTTTCAATTTCTTTTTGTTCTGCTCCGATCTTCATTATTTCTTTTCTACTACTAGGTTTGGGTTTGGTTGGTTCTTGTTTTTTTATTCCCTTGAGGTGTGACCTAAATTGTCTATTTGTGCTCTTTCAGATTTTTTTGATATAGACATTTAAGGCTATAAACTTTTCTCTTAGCACCATCTTTGCTGTATTCCAGAGATTTCGATAGATTATGTCACTATTATTGTTCAGCTCAAAGAATATTTTAATTTTCATATTGATTTCATTATTGACCCAATGATCATTCAGGACAAAGTTATTTAATTTCCATGTATTTGCATAGTTTTGAGGGGCCCTTTTGGAGTTGATTTTCCATTTTATTTCACAGTGGTCTGAGAGAATACTTGATTTAATTTCAATATCCTTAAATGTATTGAAACTTGTTTTGTGGCCTCTTATATGGTCTATCTTGGAGAAAGTCCCATGTGTTGATGTATAGAATGTATATTGTGTGGTTGTTGGGTAGAATGTTCTTAAACATTTGTTAAGTTTATTTATTCTAGGGTATAGTGTAAATTTATTGTTTCTTTGTTGCCTTTCTGTCTTTATGATCTGTCTAGTGCTGCCAGTGGAATATTGAAGTTCCCCACTATTATTGTGTTGCTGTCTATCTCATTTCTTAGGTCTAGTAGTAATTGTTTTATAATTTTGGGAGCTCCAGTGTTAGGTGCAAATATATGTAAGATTCTGATATTTTCCTGTTGAACAAGGCCATTATATAATGTCCCTCACTGTCTTTTTAAACTGTTGTTGTTTTAAAGTTTGTTTGCTTTTGATGTCCATTTCCATGGAATCTCTTTCCATCCCTTTATCTTAAGTTTGTTTTCTTATAGGATAGGTGAGTCTCTTGAAGGCAGCAGATAGTTGGTTGGTGAATTCTTATCCATTCTGCAATTCCATATCTTTTAAGTGGATTGCTTAGGCCATTTACATTCAAAGTTAATATTGAGATGTTAGGTACTATTTCATTCATTGTGCTTTGTTGCCTAAATATCTTGGTTATTTATTTATTTACTTATTTGTTGTATTTTTGGTTTTTAGGTCCTCTTGGATTTATTTTTTAAAGAAGTTCTCTTTTGATATGTTGCCAAGATTTGTTACAAGGTTTAGAGCTCCTTTTATGAGTTCTTGTAGTGCTGGCTTGGTAGTGGCAAATTCTGTCAGCATTTGTTCTTCTGAAAAAGACTGTATCTATCTTTCATTTATGAAGCTTAGTGTCACTGAATACAAAATTTTTGGCTGATAATTGTTTTGTTTAAGAAAGCTGAATAGAGGGCCCCAGTCCCTTCTAGCTCATAGAGTTTATGCTGAGAAATCTGCTGTGAATCTTATAGGTTTTCCTTTATAGATTATCTGGTTCTTTTGACTTACAGCTCTTGGGATTCTTTTCTCATCTTTACTTTAGATAAACTCATGACTATGTGCCTAGGCAATGATCTTTCTGTGATAAAGTTTCCAGGTGTTCTTTGAGCTTCTTGTATTTAGATGTCTGGATCTCTAGCAAGGCCAGGGATGGTTTCCTTGATTAATCCCTCAAATATGTTTTACATACTTTAAATTTCTCTTCTTTCTCAAGAATACCAATTGTTCTTAGGTTTGCTTATCTAACATAATCTGAAACTTCTTGGAGGATTTGTTCATTTTTTAAAATTCTTTTTCTTTGTCTTTGTTGGATTGGGTTAATTTGAAAACCTTGTGCTGTAGCTCTGAAGTTCTTTCTTCTGATTGATTCTATTGCTAAGACTTACCGGTACATTTTGCATTTCTCTAAGTTTTTTCTTTATTTCTGAAGTTGTGATTGTTTTATATTTATGCTATCTATTTCACTGATGATTTCCTTAAGTTAGACTTTCTCTAATTGACCTTCTGCATTATTTTTCTGATAATTCAGGGATTTTTTCTTGGTTTGGATCCATTGCTGGTGAGCTAGTGTGATTTTTGGGGGGTTGTTAAAGAACCGCTTATGTCATATTACCAGAAACTTTTTCTGATTCCTTGTCATTTGGATAGGCTATATCTGAAAGAAAATCTGAGATTTTAGGCTGCTATTCAGACTCTTTTGTCCCATGGGGTGCTCCCTTGATGTAATACTCTCTCCCTTTTCCTAGGGATATGTCTTTCTGAAAGCTGAACTTCCTGAAAGTAATTTTTATTTTTTCAGTAATTTTTATTATTTTATTATCTTCTGGATCTAGCCACCCAGCAGGGCTACCATGCTCTGGGCTGGTACTGGCCGGGGGGTGGGGGACGGTGTCTGCAGAGTCCTATAATATAAACCATCTTCAGGTCTCTTAGCTGTGGATAACCACACCTTCTCCAGTGGAGGTGGCAGGAGAGTAAATTGGACTCTGTGAGGCTCCTTAGTTGCAGTTATTTAATGCACTAATTTTGTTTTTGTTTTTGTCTTGAAATAGATAAAAGTATTTAATTCCATGAATTCATATTTTGTTGAAATATGAAATTTGCAGAATACTAAAGAACCAAATAATTATTGCTTCATTTCCTTTGCATAATACGAAAGAACCAACTAATCTCTCTGGAAACTAACAAATAGAAAAAATATTAAGCATTTATGCTGGTATTCTTATGTAAACAGTACATCTATGTAGCCAAATCGTTGTTGAAGTAAAGTTTATCTTTGTAGATATATTTTAGGTAATCATTTTTTGATGTATTTATTTTATTTATTTATTATTATACTTTACGTTTTGGGGTACATGTGCAGAATGTGCAGGTTTGTTACATAGGTATACACACGCCATGGTGGTTTGCTGCATCCATCCCCCGTCATCTACATTAGGTATGTCTCCTAATGCTATCCCTCCCCTAACACCCCACCCCCTGCTATTCCTCCCCTAGCCCCCCACCCCCAACAGGCCCCAATGTGTGATGTTCCCCTCCCTGTGTCCATGTGTTCTCATTGTTAAACACCCACTTTTGAGTGAGAACATGTGGTGTTTGGTTTTCTGTTCTTGTGTCAGTTTGCTGAGAATGATGGTTTCCACCTTTATCCATGTCACTGCAAAGGACATGAACTCACTCTTTTTTATGGCTGTGTAGTATTCCATGGTGTATATGTGCCACATTTTCTTTATCCAGTTTATCGCTGATGGGAATTTGGATGGTTCCAAGTCTTCACTATTGAGAACAGCTATTGTGAACAGTGCTGCAATAAATATATGTGTACATGTGTCTTTATAATAGAACAATTTCTAATCCTTTGGGTATATATTCAGTAATGAGATTTCTAGGTCAAATGGTATTTCTGGTTCTAAATCTTTGAGGAATCACCACACTGTCTTCCACAATGGTTGAACTAGCTGAACTAGCTTACATTCCCGCCAACAGTGTAAAAGCATTCCTATTTCTCCACATCCTCTCCACCATCTGTTGTCTCCTGATTTTTTTAATGATTGCCATTCTAACTGGCATGAGATGGTATCTGAATGTGGTTTTGATTTTCATTTCTCTAACGACCAGTGATGATGAGCAATTTTTCTTTTTTTTTCATTTAAAAAAAAGACATTTATTCAGCGTCATGATCAGACTATTACATTTAGCAATCAACAGCATGGGTGCAAAAAAAAAAAAGAAAAAAAAAACTACATTAAAACCCTTTGTTGGAATGCTTTACACTTTCCGCAGAACAGAAACTAAAATAACCTGTTATACAATTAGTCACAAATACAGTCCTCGAGTTTTTTGCCCATACACCTGAGTATTTGTCTAAATCATGCCTTCTTTGTAGCAGCTAGGCCCTGCCACCACTGTGCTTGGCTGAGTTCACGAGTCTGTTGTAACCTGTAGCTTCCCTGTCACTTCTCTGGCTCTCCTCTCCTGCTAAGCTTTGTTCACTAATTAAAGTCTTCTGCCACTGCCATAGCTACTGCTGCTACTGGAATCACCATAGCCACCTTGGTTTCGTGGTTTGGCAAAGTATTGGCCGCCACCACCATAAGGACCAGAGCTTCTGCCTGCAAAGTTTCCTCCCTTCATGGGTCCAAAATTTGAAGACTGATTGTTGTAACTGCCAAAATCATTGTAGCTTCCACCACCTCCAAAATTGCCTCTATCATTACCAAATCCATTATAGCCATCCCCACTGCCACCATATCCACCACCACCACAGCTGCCACCAAAGCCACCACAACCATTGAAGTTTCCTCCATGACCAAAGTTGTCATTCCCACCGAAACCACCTCCACAACCACCACCAAAGTTTCCAGAACCACTTTGACCTCTTTGGCTGGATGAAGCACCAGCCATCTCTTGCTTTGACAGGGCTTTCCTAACTTCACAGTTGTGGCCATTCACAGTATGGTATTTCTGAATGACAATCTTATCCACGGAGTCATGGTCGTCAAAGGTTACAAAGGCAAAGCCCCTTTTCTTGCCACTGCCTCTGTCAGTCATAATTTCAATCACTTCAATTTTTCCATACTGTTCAAAATAATCTCTTAGGTGATGTTCTT